>CAHIKZ030000987.1:332500-342500 GCA_903632075.3 Acanthosepion pharaonis | reverse complement strand
GCGTGCGCAGGGGTCTGTATATCACCATATTTTATTGCAAAAGACATTTTATTTATAGAATTTAATACTAACATAAATACTATGTTAATGCCCATTTCAAACAAATCAAATCGATTTATCGAAGTTTATCAACCGTTTTCCAAATTACTAATGAAAAATAATTAACCTTATATTAAAATATATTTAAACATATATAATTTAATAATTTTTTCAGGCAAAAACTATACCGATACTTACTACTTCGAAAAATAATTATTTACTATTTATTTTGGAGGGGAATTTAACTATTTCAGTAAATTATGATTACATTAGTGATTATTCTATTTTTTTTTTCTATTAGAAAGTGAAAGAAGTAAACATTTTTTTTTCTCCTTCAGATCTACAAATCAACAATTCGCCCTTGAATGGAGTATTGCTGCCATATATGGTCTGGAGCTCCTTTTGTTTGCCTCTGGGTTCTTGATAAGATCCAGAGGCGGATATGCAATATAATTGACCCTGTTCTGGCATCTCGTCTACAGTCGCTCTCCCACAGACGCGCCGTCACCTCTCTCTGTCTTTTTTACAAATACTTTCATGGTAATTGCTCCAAGGAGGTGAATTCTCTGGTTCCCAGACTTCATGACTTCAAGCGCCCTACGAGGCTGGCATCCCGCTCTCACCTTTTCACTGTTGAAATTATTAAATGTAGCCGTCTCCAATAGCTTCATATTTCGCACCTCTCGCCTGTGGAACTCCCTTCCCTATTCCAGTTTCCCTGATAGCTATAATCTCCAACTATTCAAATGTAATGTCAATCGACATCTCCAGTTGTCTTGATCTATCCACTATCCTTCTCCTCAACCTTTGCTCTATCACTCCTATCTGATCTTGCTCCAAATCTTCTGTAACCCCTAGTGGCTTCCCGCCTTGCTTGGGGTGAAACGCTTAAAAAAAAAAAATTCTCCGTTAAAAAACTTCATTACTAAAAGGGAGTAGAATAAGTGCCATTGAGAATTTATTTTTGAAAATCGGTTATGTTTAATTTTCAAGTTATATTTCTATTTGAAAGAAAACAAAACTTTAGCAAAATAAAAATTAGATGAGGCAGGCATGAGTTACCGTCAACATTAGACGTTTTGAATATATGTTTTACGAATTTACCTATATTTTATTTGAATTAATTTTCGAAAAAATAAGACTCACTATATTTTTCTTTAAAGAAACTTAATCTAAAATTATTTCCTTTTTTTTATTACAAACTAAAAACATATTGAAGTTGGTTTTTAAAGATTAAGTTAAAATCCTGTTCCATAAGGTGTCCGAAAAATAATAATTAAAATAATTTTTTCTTTTAAATTTAAATTGTTATTTTAATATACATGTTTACGTTACGCTTTTATTTACTATAGATATGGAAATAAATTCAAGAGAATAGAAATTTTTAAAATACATAGAGCGTTTCGAAATTATCAGCAGAATTAAAAATATAAACGAACGGAATAAGAATTATTCAAGTTTGTTTATACTTTTTGTGAGAATTTAGAATGCATTCTAATGCAATTATTACGTATTTTTTAATTTAAAAATATCTTCGTAAATACAAATCATAAGATGATTTTTTACAAAAAACGTGGATTGGGTTATACTGAGTCTGTATATAAATTTATTTTATCGCAATTATTGTACGTTTTTAATTTTAGCCGAAGTATAGACAAGTGTCACATATATATATATATAAATATATATATTATATATATATATATATATATATATATATATGAATTTTAATTTTAGTTTAGCTAAGTTGAGAGGGCACATTCAAAAGAGACCTCGTTTCAGATAAGAATATTGGTGGATTGGGGATACTATATATATATATATATATATATATATATATATATATATATATATATATATATATATATATATATATATCACCAACCCAGTTAATCAGTGATGCAAGCAAACGGAAACGTGTTCCACTTGCGGGAAGTGCGAGAAAAGAAATTATTGGTGTAGAAATGGGAATTACATTTAGCTTCATGCAATATTTACTTAACAGGGGTGCGACTACGTTGAGCAGAACATTTTTTCCATTTAAAGAAAAATTATTTTCGATTTCAATGTAATTGCTTATTTTTCCAGCGTAGCATATACAGAAACCAAATTTGGAAAACTATGAAATGTATATTTCTTTAAAAACACAGATGTACGATAGTGCTGGTAAAGAACGTGTTAAGTGATTTTTAAAAATTTATTTAAAAATGTCTGTGTAGGTTTCTTTTTTTCATCATTTATTACTAAGCAAAGTCGTGAGCTTTGCGAAGGAATTTTGAATGAAGCACAACTAAAGATGTTCATTGACAGCGACCTATACCCCATGGTATGTGCTTCAGTTTCCAATAAGCAAGTGTAATATGAAACTGTGTGAAAGTGAAGCACTTACATTACCCTCTTTGATACTGAACAATCTCGATGCTAGCGAATGAATACACATAACGATTTTACCTCTACGCAATATTATGTCCAGAAATAAAACATTTCCCTTCAGCTTTAGAAAAATACCGACGATATTAAAGTAATTTCGCAGATTAATTTTGTTAATCAAATACGTAAATATATTTTATAAAATAAATAATAAAGAAAGCAAATATCATTTTATTAGAAAGAGAGTAGAGAAGAAGAATGAATGAATTGAGTGTTACACTAGAAGAAAATCAATTTATTTAATAGGGATGATCAGCCTTTGTAAACGATTTTTTCCAGTCTACTGTGTCCCTTCAATGCAACGGTGATCATTGATCTCTAAATCTCCCTATCACTTGCGTCTCACAACCGTGCTTATCCATTCGCCAAGCCCCTTCTTTTCGCCAGTGAGCAAATCAAAGTATTATAAACTGGCCCAGAAACTCTCCTGATTTAAATCCAATCCAGAATCTGTGATCAATCTGCAAGGAACGATTTCGTGGAATGGTCATACGAAGTACAAATATGTCCACTGGGTCATGTTTCATTAGGAAATTACGAAGTTAAAGTTAATAACAGTATTAAGATTTTGTTTCAATTAATCTGCACAATGATGCATTTCGATTTCAATTTTTCATGGAAGGCGTCAGAATTATATACACTCGGTCTAATATCCTCATCTTTGTTTTTACTGTCATAACACAAGCTTCAAATATTCACTATATTATATGTACCTCTATTCAATGTATTTTTGGTAACTATATTCAGTATATTGTAAGTACCACAATTCAGTATATTTTAGGTAGGTACCTCTAATCAGTATATTGCAGGTACCTCTATTCAATATATTATAGGTACCTCTATTCAGTATATTTAGGTACCTATATTCAATATGTTGGAAGTACCTCTAATCAGTATATTGTAGTTACCTCTATTCAGTATATTTAGATACATATATTCAATAGTTCTGTCATCGGACCTTTGCTTAGTATCGCGTCAGGCGTGGAAAAACCGTAGATATTGAAAATATGGAAGCTGGAACCCGTAAATCAGGTTTAAATTGACGGTTAATTTGCTCTATTCTCGTTTGCTCAAGGGACACTATTCACTTAATTCTGCATCAGTCTCAAGTTTTTGATGTCATGAAAACAACTTTCCAATCTTTTCAAGGAAGCCAGCGCACATACACGATAAAAATAAATCTGGGTAGATTGGTTAGTTGATTTTGTTTAGTGTCGTATCTTCTTTTATGGGTTATTTCACTTATATAGCCCACTTTCTTGTCTTTTATTGAAACTTCAAATAATCATTTTTTTTTAAATCATTTCACTGTAAGCAAAGCGGTAATGCCACTAGTACGCAGAGTGTTACAGAAAGTTAAGTGAAAGTGAAAGTGAAAGTGAAAACTTTGAGAATAATGATGTTTGAGGAAAGGACAAAAGATGTACGGGATTAAAGAAGACAGAAGAAAGTGATTGATTTTGCATTTAAGCTTTTGGAGATTGTAGCTATCAGAAAAGCAATAAAGTAGGAGGGATTCCCACAGGTGGGAAGTGCGATATCAGAAACTGTAGAAGTTTCATTTTGCAACAGTAAAAAGATGATTGATTTTGCTTTTTATCCAGACTAAAGTTGATAGTTTTTATTACCAATCATTTTAGTATGTCAAACGTGTCTCGTCACTACTATCTTTCAGAGATGTTTAATCAAACTAAGTAAATTTCCTACTATTTGATGCATCACATTCATCAGTAGTACTCCTCAGAATAAATGACCAATGTACGAATGGTTGGTGAAACTTTACAAGAAAGTCTTTACAACATAATTTTTTCTTCTACATACTGTGTCCCTTCAGAATATATTAGCGACCATGGCTCCCCCTGCTTTCTCGTCTTTTAATAGATTTTGTTTATTTATTATCTCTTCTACACCATATTCTACCATCTATTTAATTAAGTTGGCTATACAGGTTATGTGTTGCTTTTCTCTCTCCCTCTTGCATTCAGTCTCTCCCGTGAGTATCAAATATTTCCTAGCATACATAACTTATTATGTACCCAAGCAATTTCAATTGCCACTTTCTAATGTTAACCAGAAGTTTTCATTTTCTGTAATATTTCTAACTTGCTCCTTGTTCATCTGTTCGGATCATGTTATTATGACCTGAAATCAGAATAATTAGTCTTATGATCTTCATGGTTGAGCAAAGAAATAATCACTACCTTCTTGTAATAACAATCTATAACAACTAGACTCACAGAATCTCGCAGATCATTACCACTTAATGAGAGAATTTGCAAAAAATGTTGGTACCCCTTCACTAGGGTACGTGTGGAAAAGAGTGCGGTTGGGAAAAAAGAGGTAATAATTTTGTCATAAACAATTTTCTTAATTTTTCAAAATGTTTATGATAGAATGTAAATCACCGACATTTAAGGAAATCAAAAATAAAATTAAAATGAGAGAAGTAAACACGAATCCATGGTTTCTTTTAATATTGCTATCAAAGTTTGAAATCTGTACATTGTACGTTTTTGACGTTATGTGGAAAAGAGACAACAAATTTGATCCAGATTTTTATGTTTTCAGATATAGACAGATATTCGTCTGGCGACATCTTATCTAATGGTATCTAAGTCAAGGGGAAATCTTTATGCGTGTTCAAAATATCAAATTATTTGCTGCTTTGAATTTCCTGTATATATAATATTGTGTAGTGTTTTCTTATATGGGTGAGAGGGTGGCTCTAAGTTTTTGGCCTGGGAGGTAATCTTGCGGCGGATAGAAAGATTTTGAAGACAACTGATTCAGAGGATTATTAGTGGATGATGGGTACTTATGACATGAAAATTATAAACGAAGTAAAGACATATATTTAGAAAAATAATTGGAAAGAATTGACAGAGTCGGGATTAAGCTTAAGCTATAGTAGGCCCTAGATCGAAATAATGTATAACATTTTTTCAAAGACTATTCGCCTTCTCTGTGTGAAAAAGCATTATACAAAATATGGGAATGTCGTTTTAGTAATCTACAGTGTTTAAAAGGATATAACCTTTACTGAATCACGTCTATCCACTTGAATATAGCGTTTAATGTAATAAGAATATATGTATATTTAAAGAGAAAAATTACTAAGAGCATGTGTTTATCATTCTCTCAAACACGAGTGTATGTGTGTGAATATCTATATCTATATATCTATATATATATATATATATATATATAAATATGTGTGTGAATGTATATAAATATATATACATATATATATACATATATATATATATATATATATATATATATATATATATATATATATATATATATATATATATATTTATATATATGCTTTAACTCACACTGAAAAATGATGATATAATCTTATACCAACTTATTTTCATATTTTCATAAAAAAATATATACCAATGCAGTGGGGGGTTAATTTTTCTGATTATGCATATGTGTTTTTTAAAATCAAAACATTTCAACAGTTCCTTCTTTACTGCTTATGCAGCGTTGTAGATTTCAAAGTTCACGTGAAGATGGCCACAACTGAAGATGCTCTCAAAGGAGATTGAAAGTATTTGGCCAAAGAAAAAGAAAATTTGGTATTTTTATTAAACAATTTTCTAATGATACCAACAAATTAATCAGGGAACTTGAAAGGCTCACAACGAAAATTAATCGACGTGATATGTCTAAGTTATTTAACCAATCCGTTTCAATGCAAATATATATATATATATATATATATATATATATATATATATATATATATATATATATATATATATACCCTACCACTCCTTGTCAAAATGATTGAATTTGCCGTATCCTTCGAAACCACTATTATGAATGTATATATATATATATATATATATATATATATATATATATATATATATATATATAAAGTTAAGTTATGAAGAATTTGGTAAAACGAATTGGTAAATCCAAGGAGGATGGAACTTGAGAGCTCAATGTGAAGAACAGAGCTAATATTTAATGAAAACAGACACTTTAAGGTACCATTACAATAATTTATTTCACCAAAATCCTTTTTAAAGGATTTCGGATCATCAGGTAACACTTCCAACAATGAAATGAGAGGGAAAATATGATTAGAAATTGAAGGGTAATGTAATTTTTGTAATTAAACAGGGAGGGTGAAGGTGGCGGTTAAAGAGACAATACAAAATATAGTGAGGGTTAAATTTACATCTCTCTTAAATGTATATACATGAATTTATATATATAATAATTATGTTTTTAGAGACAAGGTTTATCTTGTTCAGAAAATGTTATTTGTTTTTTTTTTAAATACGTCAATACACAGTTCAATAAATTTTACGTATAGAGCTAGTTAATATTTTAAATATTTTAAATACTAACCTTTACTGCTACTGCAGTTTCCATCAATGAAAACTTCCTCAGACATTGAAAAGGTTAATTGTTTTTCTATTATTTTACTTATACAATTACTTTATTAATGGGGAATTTAATGGGATGCAAGAATAGTGAAAATATATGAGAGGGGAGACAGGGAGAGAAAAATATGTGCAAAGGGAGAAAAAATTTGGTACTTTCATCCGTGTTCTTATTTTTCCAGTAAATTTTTCTACATGTTTGCCAGCTGCCATGATTTCAGTTCTCTCAATTAACAAGTTGCCTTCTCTGGATATAACATAATCACCAGATTTTTTTTCTGAAACAATCTGCACATAATATTTCTAATAATCTATGCCTTGTCTTTTATTCAAAATACTTCAACATATATTAGGGATTTTTTCCATTTTTTCGTTTAGTTCCTACATGGGGTTAGCGAGTTTCGTACAATCTTCAAGCTTATAAGTCGATCGATGGTTATGCCCCATTTTTCTGTACATCTAACATACTTTTTATTTCGACCCTTTTAATTTTCAACCTCTGCCTTGTCAGCTATCTCTACTGTTTTGAATACTCCGTCCGCTGGGCACTTATTTGTATTTATAAACTTGCACATAGGATCAGTTATATTATTATCCTGTTCGCTATCGTAATTAAAATTCTTGATGTTTTGCTTTTTAATTGTATTTTTAATTTTATTTTCTAACACGTTGGTACAATTGTAACTTATCATCACAGTGATTTTATTGAAGATTTTGTGCAACTCACAATCTTTGGGGAACTTTTTATCAATTATATTGAAAAACATTTTCCCATATGTGTTTTCACTACTAAATTGAAGTGGTGGGGGTGAAACAAACAATGTTTCTTTTTCTTTTGATGTTCCCCATAGATTGAATCGTTTCGGGTTTAAATTCAAGTCTGGTTTTGTGCCCTTCTTCTATTAATGCTCTTTTTACGACAACAAAGATCCTCGTAACTAAGCCCAAACTAGGAGAATGGATGTCGGTTTTTAGCAAATCTTGAAAGGAAGAAGTAGCATTGATCTGCTTCCGCAATGGCCACACGAGAACGAAGAACAACGAAGATCAGCGAAGAACAACGAAGAACAACGAAGACCAGCGAAGAACAACGAAGATCAGCGAAGAACAACGAAGACCAGCGAAGAACAACGAAGAACAACGAAGATCAGCGAAGAACAACGAAGAACAACGAAGACCAGCGAAGAACAACGAAGACCAGCGAAGAACAACGAAGACCAGCGAAGAACAACGAAGAACAACGAAGACCAGCGAAGAACAACGAAGAACAACGAAGACCAGCGAAGAACAACGAAGACCAGCGAAGAACAACGAAGAACAACGAAGATCAGCGAATATGCCAAGCATGTAAAACGCCATAGACTATTAAACATATATTAACCGAATGTTCATTCCTTGATCTCCCATTACAAAATGCTATTTTATAAGCAACATCTATGAGGTCTTCGGGAAAGCACATTTGGATGACATAATTTCTTAAAAGAGTGTGCCTCTCCTAACAATATAAACAAATTAATATATCTATAATTTAACTTTCTCTCCAAACTGTATGTCTGAAAAGTATATATCAATGAAAGCAGATTCTCGCCAAAAACCCACTTTACGAAAATACGTCAATGAAACCTGATCTACAAACTGATATATTACAAAAAATTCATATTCTATTCATACAAACTATTGTAAAAATGTCGATGACCTTAAATATCCAATTAATGTTGATATACCGTAAAACAAAACAAAACATACCATACTCATTCTTTTTTTTTACTTTAAAAAATATGTAGACTTTCTAAATACTCCGCATGACTTTTGGGACGTGTTTGATAACAGCTAGTGCGTGGAGATGTTACCAGTTTCTAAATCCAATTCCACAGCCAGATATTGGGCCGCTTTCAAATTAATATAAAAAAAATCTTTGGGTGGTCATCAAATGCACCTTTGCTTTTTACCCATGTAACCTTCTTGCATAAATTAATTGATTTTCTACAATGTAGAATGAATTCTACTTATTCATCTGTACCATTAAAGAACTCCTTAATGAAGTTTAATGATTCAAGGAGTCCCTGTTCAGATATGAAGGGATAGCAATCCTTATACCGTTATTTTTTCTCTTCTCCCCACCGCTTAAATATCGTCTCCCTCTCACATATTTTATCTTGCTTTCCCGTTTCCCTCCCACTAAGTCTCTAATTAATATCATAAGCGTATAAATAAACTGATAGAAAAACAATTGATATTCTCACTGCCTGATGGAAACAGAAAGAGCAGAATAGGTTTATGTCCGTAATATTTAAAATATCATATATATATATATATATATATATATATATATATATATATGTGTGTGTGTGTGTGTGTGTGTGTGTGTGTGTGTGTGTGTATACGGAGTGTTACTGCAACATTGTCCAAATCGTGTAACAGCACTGGATGTTTGTCCATACCATTAAATGTTTATTAACTTTTTCTAGATTTTCAGATAAGGCGTTTAGTGATCTTGACGCCATTTTTCGTAAGAATCAATGAAGCACACTTTCACATATGCAGCCGGTAATAGAACTGGTTAAAATCGTTTTGTGTTATCCCAACACTGACCTATCAAGTGACTTAAAAACTGAGCAATGGTGTGAGGTAAATAGCATTCAGACCTTCAGTAATGCTACAAATATACAAATTCTGGCTTTGATCTTAATCATAACAATAAGAGGAGGCATGTTTTCTTCTTAGAGCTAAATACATTCTTATTGGTCAAAGTAGTGTTCAGTAGTGTTATAATAACCTCATGAATTCCAGTAAGATATCTTCAATCATTTCTAAGTTACAACGGTTCAAAGCTTATTTTAATAATGAAACAATTTTGGTGTTACACCCGTATACTTCCATACATACATTCATACAACCATCCATATATATCTCTCTCTCTCTCTCTCTCTATATATATATATATATATAACAGTCTCTTGACGTAAGAGCTAAAATAAAAACTCCTCGCGCTGGCAATCTGGAAATTACCTTAAAATGTATTTGAAATTGAGATGAACTATTATTCATCGAAGAAAGTTAATAAATATTAAATTAATTGTTAGCTTCAATGTTCCAAATGGCCTTTCTTTCCATTATAAAGCAGT
>CAHIKZ030000987.1:275000-330000 GCA_903632075.3 Acanthosepion pharaonis | reverse complement strand
TTCTAATTGATCATGGAGATTACTGTAATTTTACATTTAGACAAAAGGGAAAATATTTAGTATATTTCTATCTCTAATTATTTTAAACATATGCTAATATCTGAATGAATCAAGGCGATATGAGTTCGGATTTTACTGGTTCATTGGAAATCCACTCGTGCCTCGGATTCATTCATATCCGGGTATTGTGTTCATTTACTAAAAACGGTTCGTCTTTTCAATTGTCATATGCTATCTTGATAAATTGATTGAAATAGCTTTGCTATTTTTATGATCGTTGACTAATTCCTGTAATATGTTTTTGCCACCATTTGCGGGAAGCGCGTCCTTTATGTCAACAAGACAAGAGAACGGAGAGCGATAAATATATGATTTTTACAAGTGACTTATTATCTACTTCACATTTTTAGTCTAATTATAGGAATTTACCTAACGAATTGTATGTGTCCGTAAACACACACATCCTATCTCTCTCTCTCACTCACACAGACGCATATATATATATATATATATATATATATATATATATATTAAATATAAAAGTAAATAATTGTGCCTGATGATTTGATGATGAACAACGAAACTTACATTGCATTTTGAACGTAGGTATGGGTATATTTATTAATAGATACCTATTAGCTCTTTGTAACGATATTGAGCACTGTTTTGTTTACACGATAAATTAAAAAGAGTAGATATTTGCATCTGCGCACGCTAACGCATGAATAGGCGGTTGCTAATATATAGTGATTTTATTCATCCACATTCATGCCCACACACACACACACACACACACACACACACACACACACACATATATATATATATATATATATATATATATATATATATATATATATATATATAACTAGACTTTTGAAAAACCTCGAATTTTGATTTGCTAATCAAATCAATCTCGAGGGAAAAAAGGTTTTAAAAAAAGAAAGAGCTACAAACATGAACTTCTACCAACAAAAAATCGCACAGATGCAGGTCTGAAGCCCAAAAGAAAAACTCCGATACGAGTAACAACTAACTAACAAAAGAGCTCAATACAAACTGTAGAGCAGACCTAGATACACCTAGTGAGCCAGACAAACCTACCTAGGTTTCACCTAAACGGATCAGGTCAAAATTATTTAGGTTTCACCTAAACGGATCCGTTTAGGTGAAACCCAGTAGGTTTGTCTGGCTCACTAGGTATATATATATATATATATATATATATATATAGTTAACAAACAGGTTGGTATGGTGGAAAATAATATAAAACATATTAGAACTGGTCCACCAAAGTGCCTTTTTTTTTTTTTTTATTTATATAACGATCAAAGAATCTTTTAAATGGGGAAAAATGTTATTTAGGTAGATGACGAAACTCGTCGTCTCTCTATTCAACCCCGCTATGGAATAAATATATTTTCTGAAAAAGACAGAAACGACATTATTTGTCTAAAATCCCCATATCAGGAGGAAGGATTTATATATATATATATATATATATATATATATATATATATATATATATATATATATATATATATATATATATATATATATATATATATAATAATTATTTATATTATATATGTTTATTAGAAAGCTTTTAGAGCTAACATTTTATACCAGGTTAAACTCACATCTATTCAACTAAATATATATATATATATATATATATATATATATATATATATATATATATATACATATATATATATATCGATGTATAACAGTCCAGTATGTTATTTCTTAGAACCGAACAGCCAGACTACAACAGACTACAAGGACATTTAATTTGATTATATTGATGAAAGAATGTGAAAAATAACAACTAATCGTTTCAGTTCTCGCGAGAAGAGAGAATTGTTGCCGATACCTTTCGCTTGGTCTCGAAACGACCCTCTTCAGGATTTAAATACATTGTTTAGTTCTCTTAGTCTAGGAAAGAATTTTATTATTTTGTTTTATTATTTCCCCGTCATGCTTTAAAATAGGCGTGTTACGATTATGGGTATATAAATCGTGACTTCCCCATTCTTTCATTTGCACTCTACTCATCTGAAGATCTCGTGAGCCTGAAACTCGAGTAATGACTCGATATGTCAAATGACAATTACTAACGAAGTGAAACAGTTTTTTTCGCCTCTATGCAATGTAAACTTTGAGCACTTTTCTTTACTGGGTAGGTAGCTGTTTACCATTAATTCATCTGTTTTCTTTATCGCTTGTTTAAGCTGTCGGTTTTTGTCAAGTTGTCTGTTGGTTACAGCAACGTAGATATTTTCTTTAATTTTATATATATATATATATATATATATATATATATATATATATATATGTGTGTGTGTGTGTGTGTGTGTGTGTGTGTGTGTGTGTTTATTTTATTTTCCCAAGTACTTTCAATCTCACCCGTAATCATCTTTAGTACTTGGAAAATGTAAAAATGAAAATAAAAATAAAAGGTACGCATATTCCTTTATGAATTTAATATCAACATTAACATGTCGATCAAAGAATTCAAGAGGATTAAAATAAATCGACCTGATATGCGCCATATTATTCAGCCAAACCTGCTTGAATATCCACGTAGAGACATCCACAGACTGTTTCGCTATATCACAGCTAGGAAGAAAATGCAGCAGATTTTATATCAGTCAGAGACGCCTAGGCCGTCAGCACACGAAACAGGGAATGGTAATTTTAACGCATTATATAAGTGATATGAGAATTTGCGAAAAGGTTCCCAAACAACCCCCACAGGTTTTGAATTCAGAGTTGTCCTTCTCCTAGACCGGTTGCCATCCAAGGCTGTACAACCCAGTCTGTCCATAGCTGGAGGGAGAAGAAGAGGATTCACACCTTTCCCAAGGGTATTAGCACGTAAGTGAATGTAATGGATTCAACCTGAATTCGAACTCGGCTCATTATATATATATAATGCACATTACCTTGAACACCTATTGGAATTAAAGTTTATACCAATCCCCAATTTCCATTACAATAGTAGGCAGCTCGTACCCGAGAATGCCTGTCTATTAGGGGTGTTAACCAATCCCCATTTGCTGGCACCTGCTCAGGAAAATGTGCGTTTGTTCCCCACCCTGTGGTTTATAGTTCAACTAAATTGAACGGAACTGAGTTACATTTTTTTGGTAAGGAGTTCTTTATCTGCTAGGATCAACAGTCCGAACGAGGCCAGCACGCTCAAACCATCGACGGCTCACTAATAAATCCGTCGAGATAATTACACTCACTATACTAGGGTCAACGTCTGGTATGTCTTTAGGCACTTTTCAATGTTGACGCACGCCAGGATTGCCTACGCACACATTCCTGGCAAATCGAAGATGGTAAGATTCGAACCGGGGCTCAAGGTAAGGACGCGATCGTTCTAACCATTCAAACATGTTCCTGCATTCCGTTATGTATAGAGTTTCAAATCGTCTTTGAAGCCATGTTTTTACTGCATTATTTTCCACTGTACACGCTAATCTAGAGCGTCTTCTATGCCACATATTCAGAAAAGTTTTAGTCCCGCCATTTACTTAACATTCATTGTTAAGACCCGCCAAGTCATGTTACCTCGAGCGAATCATTCCCATTTTCCTTCGTTAGTAAAAAAACATACGTTTCATTTAGAATAGCTTCTTCCTTAGATCCTCCGTGACATAGAACAGCCCCTAGAGAGGGCGCTTTTCTGGCCATTTTAATCTTAACATATTTATATTGATTGATAACCTAGATATATTTTCTACGTATCTGAAATTTCAGTTTTGAAATCCTCCTCTGTCGTGTAAAAACCCCAATCCCTAACGACTTTACATTGAAACTGGTTACTGTACGATAATTATGTTTAGCAAGAATGGTCACTACTGCGACGAGTGACCGCTAGGGAATATCAATTGATGTAAGCTTGGATGTGCAGATGTTCTAATGGATAATTGTTAATTTGAGAGCCGAATTCCAATTCCAGTTGTAGGCGTTATATTCCCTTATGCGCAATTATCTTTGGGAAAAATATGAGTTATCCTCATGTCTCACTCAACTATATAAGTGGTAATAATTGTAGCTCTAAAAAACCATTATAATCTCAAAAAGAATCTTACAAACTATTTTTTCCCAGGCTTAAATATCCTGCAAAGTTTTGGTTACTCATAAAAAACCGCATCAGTCATTCAGTAACCCCAGTCTACAAATAAATATATATTGAGGAGGAATTGTGGAAAAATGTCCCAATTTTATATTTGTTGTGCTGAGTTAGTTCAAATTTACCCATAGCTAGGGTGAAAAGGAGAGGATTCATACCTTTCCCAAAGGTATTAGCACGTAAGCGCATGTGATGGATTGGACTGGAATTCGAGCCGTTCGAATTCCAGTCGAGTCCATCTCATTCAATTATGTGCTAATACCCCTCGGAAAGGTTTGAGTCCTCTACATCACCTACCAACTATGGGTAAGTAGTAGGACAGACTTGGTTCTATTGCCTTGGATAGAAACTAGTCTAGCGCATGATGAAGTGGCAACCTACTGCGGGAAAAAATCTGCCTCGTCAGTCATGTATCAAAAGATACATGATCGCCTAAGCGTGTATCACGCATGATACATAAGTGACTAACATTCGACCGCTTTTCTCATTTTCAAAAACAGTTTTTCACATCCTAGGCAATATTCTATTTGGTATATCCAGACATTCTTTGAAACGTTAAAAGATATGCTGTATTTCAATGTTGATAATGGAGATGCCATCTCCCAGAACACATGAGAACGAAAAAACTGGATAAACTGCATAAAATTGTGAGTGTATATTGAAACTAAACGAGAGAAAACCTAGGTTATTTCATACTGGTGAATATGAAGTGCGCTGTACATGTAATCGCTCTACGGGTGATTTTTGATTGTTGAGAAAATATTTATCAGTTTATGGTTCATTACAAGTTTATCCGAAATTTACAAGTTACTCCAGAAATGTTTTAGAGTTCGTACACGGAGGATTTTATGGCATACGAATCCAATCTCATAAAATATTCATAAAATATCCACCGACATTTTGAACATTATTTTTTTTTCTTTGATGCGGAAAAGTGCCAATAAAAGGCTTTCAATTTATAAAGTGGCACTTTAACCTAAAACAGGTCTTGTTTCACCAGAACATATTCTATATTTCCGGGGGTGTCTTTTATTTTTACTCTTCAGGTAGAGAAAATTATGAATGTCACGCTTGATTTTGAAACTGCTGAATATATTTTGTGGCTTTATTTAACATTTGCACGTAACGGTTCCCAATATGAATATATTACACCATAATGAATTTATTACCTGAGTAAAATTCATTCCCAAGATTTGACATGAAATTTTATCTTAAAAAGATTTTCAACTATAAATATATAACATTCAGTAAATAAAAATATCAAATCTAAATTTTAACGTAGACAACTAGAAAATTATGTCTTTGTTAAATGACACAATATCGCATAATCTTCAATTTAATACTTTCAGTATATTTTTTGTTAACTTCCCGGAATTGTTTCCATCTGGAAGTAAAATTTTCATGTATTTAAAACTCACACACTGCTTACTATTTCGTGAATTTAATGATGGGGAAAGTCTTGTACATTATAACGCCATATTTATTATCCAGGGATATATCAATCACGATCTTGTTCTTTTCCTGTGTACAGCATCAGTTCAGCACATAAGAGATCATGGTTCTCCACATCCTATATCGTGTGACTCTCAGCCGTTATGCTTAATTTGCTATCGCATCTTGTATTTTAAGGGCGGAATTTCATTCAAATAAAATGTAATTCTGCGCATAATGTTTTCCTTTTAAATACTCAGGTAGACGTTCTGCTCGTTCTATTTTCTAACTTATTCTGAAATGAAGTCCTAGATAGTAAAATCAACTCTGAATTCATTAAGCATATCGGCTGACAACATAATAAATCAGGTAAACAATATGGCTCTCGGTTCTCTAGGTCAGCTGCTAATGCGTTTACGGTTATTACTGAAAGTGTATGTCAAGCTTTAGATTAAAATGGTGAAGCTCCGATTGATGTTCTGGATATCTCGAAGGCGGTTGACAGGATTTGGCATGCTTGTTTTCTTCCCAAGTTGACGTGTGTTGGTGTTTCTGACCGATTTTTCTAGTCGATTAAACATTTATTACCAAATCGCGTAATGTCTTGTCTTGAACAGAAACTATTCTTAGTCGTTTGGCATTAATGCGGGTGTTTTCCAAATTTTTAGACCTACTTTGTTCGCTATTTTCATTAATCCCCTGCCTGTAAATATCAATTCATTCTCGACGCTGTATCTGTACTGACGACACAAGTATTTACTCCTAAATGATAAGTTTGAGCTGATATTAAATCGGTCAGGATAAGGTATGTTAATTTTAAGGCATCAAAACGAAACTACTTGACTTAAATCCTCGTAGAGAAGGTTCCTTGCTGACCATCAAAATGATTGATGGAAAACTATATGAGTCAAACGTTTTCCTTGACACGATGTTGAACAATTATATTGAATCAAATGTTCTATGCCGGCTGCTAGATAAATTGGCCCGTAGCTTCTCATATTAAATTTCAAACATTTATAAATCTATCATTCTCCATTGCATTTAATATTTTTCTCACATCGGATCTGGTGCTTCTTATATACATTTATTATTGATAAAATCCCAAGAATATGCAATTCTATCAGTCCTAACCCGGTATCTCGGCTTCAGTCCCTTTCCAACAACCTCAATGTAGATTCGGTGAACTTGTTCTATAAATGTTTCCAGAGTAATTGTTTTGGTAATCATTTCTCTTTCTCACTCAGACTTTACGAATTTAAATGCAGAATTCGATTGACAGCTCGGTCACATCATTTTACAGTTGAACTTGCTTAATTTAACCATGTTTTGCTAAGAATATCTTGTTTCACACTTTTCATTCTTAGCAATCTCTTCTCACTGCTTGGTTTCCAGTCATCTTTGATCCTCAAAAATGTAAATGCAATGTCATTCCTCACCTTTCATGTACTTAATTTCTGTTCTTTTTTTTGTCCTTTTTCCTTAATAATATATTAACATATTCATTCATACTCCGTAACCGCTTGCGCCTTATTTCCCTTATCACCTTCATGGGCTGAAGTGAGTAAAAATAAAGTAGCTATTACGCATCAACTGTATTTTACGAAGAAATTTGCTTTAATGAGAAAATCATTACATTTTTTCTAAAATATTGAGATCAATGAAGAAACCTAAACTATTGAAACATGGAGTTTTAGATAAATCATAGGAAGGAAAAAACTGAACGCACGACCTGGATGGATGTATTTATAATTCGATTTTAATACACAGAAGAGACAAAAGAATTTACGTCAGAAAAATGGCAGTGGGCGATGCTAGCTGTTCAGAGTGTCGGAGGACAAAATGATGTAAGGACAATATTTTGAACGGACAATGTGTCGAATGGATAAAATATCGAACGGAAAAGCGTTGAACTGACGAAAGGACGAATTGCCAGATATGTACCAAAAATAAAATATTTAAATTATTCGGACTATTGTCCTCATCTTTGTCGCCATATTTATTACAACGTTTCGGCAGTTGTACGCTCCGGCCTTCTTCAGATGGTTGGAATATCGAACCGAACCCTTTATTTCGCTCACTGGGGTAGACTGGTCTTGTTCCATGTGCCAAGGACACACGGCACAGCGGATAAAAGCGTTGGTTAGATCCAGAGACAGGACCCAAAGTGTTGTGAGTTCAATACCCGGTTAAGGCGGTGGGGAACTTAAAGAGGGGAATTAACAGGAAATAACTGACAACTGATATCCACTGGACATGGCACGTGGAACTAGAACAGTCTACCCCAGTGAGAGAAATAAAGGGTTCAGTTCGACATTCCAACCACCAGAAGAAGGCCGGAGCCTACAACGGCCGAAACGTTGTAATAAATATGGCGACAAAGATGAGAACAATAGTCCGAATAATGTAAATAGTGTACATAATACCTCATCCCTGAAATGGAGACAGATACCGAATAAAATACGTTTTATTTAGCATATAATCATCCTGCAAATAAGTAATTATTTTAAAATTTTACACTCATATAAAAACCTCCGATGACAAATAAAATGATACATAATTACCAACTATTTGAACAAGGAGCTGCATCCAACCGACAGAAAATAATTAAAATAGTTATTTAAGTTAAATTACAAATGTGGAAAAATTAAAAACAAATTAGTGAGTTCGACTCACTTTTGTTCGGCACCTTTTCTGTTCGACACTGAATTCCTTCTATACTTAATCGCTCTACAGATCTGGGTTATCTTGAGATCGACAGATGCCACACCTTACCATGTCTAAAAGACAAAATAAACCTAAACATGCCATCGACGTGTATGCGAAATCGGAACTCTAATTTCCTATTCTCTTTCACTTGTGTGAAATCTCTTACTTTTTCAAACGAGCCTGCATACGACTAAATCTCTTGCTTGTCCTGAAATAGCAAATCCATTCTTTTCCCTGAGGAGTATTCATTATTAACAATTACCTCCAAAGACACCTTATATCCCAAGCTGATCCTAAACAGAGGTCCGATTAATGATTACTTGACCGTTCCGATCGCAGAGCATTGACCTTACGAGACACAATTCCAAAATCATCAAAGTCTCCGTGATGGGTCTTACGAGTCTCTTGGCCCGCGGGGCACAATACAGAAGCGGGACAAATGTATTCACGCCTGAAAAATATAGCAGATTGATAATGTGCGGTTTAATCATGGGAGGGTACCTGACGAGATATCGAGCATGAATGTCATTGCCCTGTGTTTTGTTCGCAGGTTGAGAATCGAAAGTGATACTAAAGAGATATGTGAAAAGTATGGTGGCCCACAAAATAAATAAAATAAAATTGAAAGTAAGATAAGTAATAATTTCACATGAGTGAGTAAAACACTTTCGGAGATTGTTAGATTTCACTATGTAATCAATTTTCAATTTAAATTGCTCCAGGGTATCTTCGGTTGAACCTTCATATGCTCTTTTTGACTTTATTGCCTTCCAGGAAATATATATATATATATATATATATATATATATATATATATGTGTGTGTGTGTGTGTGTGTGTGTGTGTGTGTGTGTGTGTGCGTATAAGTGTGTGTGTTTGTGTGTGCATGTATTAGCGTTGTTTCTTTCGACGTAGGCTATCCGTGGTTGTAAATCATTATCAATTGCAATGAACGATTACATGTACTACATGGACCAATTGAATTCCTGACATTTCACTTGCATTAGTGAAACGTTGAATCATTCAATGTCATAAAATCCATATTGGTCTGTCTACTTATTCCCCATAGGATCCTTTCGTATTAACGGATAAGCTTTTTTGTATCATTATTGAAGGACGAGAGGAAAACGCCTGCTTGATTCAGATTTTATTTTATTATCCGAGTACTTTAAATATTAAATATTAAAACTGATTCACACATAGAGTTCAATGTTTTTTTTTAATAATAAACAGAGCAATATATTTCATACAATCAAAATTAAGAAACCATTGTGTAAATGATCATTTACACCTTGTAAAAGTAAACTGATGTTTGAAAAATCCAGTAAATTTAATTTTACAAGATTAAAATGATCGTTTACATAATGGTATCTTAATTCCGATTATATATATATATATATATATATATATATATATATATATTTATATATATTTATATATATTTGTGTGTGCGTTGTTTGTGTGTGTTTTTAAAAGTGAACATTAAAGTCGACACTAGAGGCGACAGGCTGTTTCATGCTAGACGCAATCGTCAGGCCGCCTTGACTGTTCACTTTTATATTTATGTTTACACACGCTCTATCTCTGATAATCAACACTTTACCCCATAAATATACCACACTTTAAAATTATATATATATATATATATATATATATATATATATATATATATATATATATACAAACACACGCACGCATGAAACGTATATTAGGGCTTTTATCAACACAAATGCAAGGATTTTCTTTATTTGCTATAAGTATTTATATACGAGAACAGGAATGTTATTTGTTTTCCATATTGTTAAGTTAGAGAAGTCCATAAATATCGAGCAGCTTAGCTGAAATGCCAGGCAAAGTATGAAGATCACGACTAGATTCAATTCCATATCTAATATATCAAAGTTATGTATTTAATATTTATGCAAATTAGTATTTAAATTATTTTAATTTTGGATTAATTTATGTGTTATATATTTTGAATAACATGAGGTTAAGGATTTGACATTTTTAGTAATATATCATTCCTTGGTGAAGTAGTAATTTTCTCACGGATGGACAAATACTTAACTTTCCCTCTATTCAACCCGTGAGTATCAGATTCACCTGGCACTCTTTCCTTATTACCTGTCCCAGAAACTTCAGATGCTTCTTCCTGATATTAAGTCTAAGCCTCCTCCTTGTTTGCAACCTCATCGTTGCTCACACGCTCGGTCCATGATATCCTTAACATCCTTTGCTTGTACCACACCTCCGTCGCCTCGAGTCTCTTCTACATCTTTGATGAAATCTTACAACCTTCGCTGTCGGAAAGAAGGACAGATGCCACGTAACAGCTCAGTATTCTTTTCTTTGTTACCAAAGAAATCCTTCTGTCTCGGAATATTCTGACGAACATTTGGAATGTTTCCTTGGCCATCCTAATACGTCTACGGATCTCAGTGTCGCGCTTCCCAGATATTTAAACTCCTGCGTCTGCTCGATCTTAGTGTTCCAGACAAGCAAATCGTATTTCGGGTGAACCTTTTTCTCTTTTAAAGTATTTTTTTTATTTTGACGTAAGAAAAGCACTGAAGATCTTTTTGTGAAATTCAAAGACAATTTTCGATAATTTAGTTTGGTTTGGTTTGTGTTGTTTTACAGTATATCAACCTCAATGGATTATTAAATGCCGACAGGATTTTTATTGTTGGTAATATATTTTCAAAAATGTACTGTTGGTAATATATTATTTTCTTTCCAAAAATGTACTGCTGGTAATATTTTTCAGAAAATATATTGCTGGTAAAGTTTTTTTTTTTTTTTTTTTTTTTTTTTTTAATATACTGCTGTTAATTATTTATTGAAGGTAATATTTTTCCAGAAAATATTGCTGGTATTACAACCTATTTCCATACTTTCATAGTATTTTGAGCCCAGTTTCTGGGTTAACTATTTGGCCATAGCTGGGACCATAACTGGTGCTCCCGCCCCGGTTCAGCGTCAGCAATGAAGAGGTGGTTCTACGCTCCCCAAAACTTCCTGATCAGATGTAGTTGGATGTAGTTTATCGTCTTGCCCAGGACGCTAGATAATTTAAATAGATTTCTTCAACAATATATGTGCCATTATGACTCAATGCCTTCGCCATGTTTTAGGCTGTTTTATGTTTCCATCATTCAAAACCTTGGCATCTTTGTGGATGTTCAATGGCTCATTATCAAATAATCGACGTTCTTTCTATTTTCAGACCATCTTTTCCTCTGAAAACCACGTAACATCAATTATCCTATTATAAGTATTCGCCAAATGGAAAAGGAATGGAAGATCTCAGCTAGTAACTTAAGTAACATACGTAAGACAAGACTAGGCGATCATGTATCAATTCATGCGTGCAGAGGCAGAATATTTGCCCACAGTTCCTGGGGATGATGATAAACTACATCCGGCAGCAAGGGAGGTTGTTAGGTTCACAGCTATGAGCAAATAGTAAACGGCCAATATAAAATTTGAAACCTATGAAGGTATAAAAAAAATCATTGCATTCCCAAAAATAGAAGCAGTACGTTTATGTAATGAAAATTATCATCAATATCTTTATTTTAAAAAAATGCATTTTTGTGTTCAATTGTGAAAACAGTGTAACATATTATATTATTATTTCAAAGATTTCATGAAAAATATTTTTCGGCCATAAATGACCCATAATCTGTTGGTGTGCCGTTAAATAAACAAACTGTAACAATTTACCCTTTGTAGGTAATTGTTTCCTTTTCTGTGGTATCAGTCAAGCCTGGTCGATAGCTGAGAGGGAAAGAGATGGATTCCGAGCTTTCACAAAGGTATTTGCGCGTAAGCAATGCAACAAACACGACTGGAAACCGAACTCGCAAATACGATTCCTCACGTTGAATCGATACCCATTACACAAAAACGTACATCTGTTGGGAGATGGAGATAAGGTAAAATGTAATAGTCCTGGCATGTGATCTGTCTAGAAACACACCCCAGAAAGGTGAAAAGTTTTAACATCCTAAACGCAATGAGATCAGCTGAGCCGTATGTTTAGATATTGTAGACGTCAGGAATTTTTAAAAGAATTTGTCATAGAAAATATGCGTCCTCCGACAGGAATCGAACCTGTATCCTATACGAAACCGTCATATAACCAGGCGTCCCTTTACTGATTTCGCCACAGTTGCAATTCGGTTAACAAGGTCGATTTTACTGTTTTTAATTTGCAATTTCTCGGACATTCAGGCCGGTAAATGTTGTTAATACTGTTTATTATAAACAGATCATTTATTTAATATTTGTATTTGTAAAAAAAGAATGTATAAACATAAAAATGTCATAAAATAATTGTCGGACTTCATCCATTTCATAATCTGTGACGTCATTTGTTTACATTTGGATACGCATCGAGCAGATATCAATGTACGTTATAAAATCATTGAGAATTGTAGTTTGAAAACAGTAAAATCCACCTTGCTAAACGAACGAAACGCTGCTCTGTGGCGAAATCGGTAAAAGCACGTCAGGCTCTATGATGGGTCCGTATAGGATACAGATTCGATTGCTGTCGGAGGACGCATATTTACTATGACAATTCCTCGGACATTCAGGCCTGTAAATGTGTGTTAATACTGTTTATTATAGACAGAGCATTTACTGAAATATTTGTATCTTTAAATAGAAGAATAAGCATGAAATGCCTACACACACACACACACACACACATTATATATATATATATATATATATATATATATATATATATATATATATATATAAGACACGGCTTGAATCACGTCGGCGGGCACAAATTGTTATACGTGTCCTTTAGCGTATATAACTTTTGTATTATTAATGATTCAAGAACACAAAACCCCAAATATGAATCAACAAATATATATTGAATTAACATACAAGAACAAAATATACAAGAAATTTATTCAATGTATAGATTAAGGGAAAAGAAGTTGCTTCCCTTTTACGGTATTTTGATTCGTAATTGATTGTTCGAAAGAAAGTTCTCTTGAGAGAGAAATATTCAGGAATCAGTGTTAAGTCAAGTCTGCTGTTAGAATAGTTAACACAAGAATACAATTGATCAGAAAGTGTGTTGTGTTAGAGAAATCAACAGAGTCCTGGTTGATTGAACTTTTCAGAGTAACAGAGAGATATGTATATATGTATTACAAAATTCTGTGTATGTGTGTGGGTTGGAAATGTTGTGAGTAAAGTCATAGGTTTGTGGTGACAGGCGAAATTTGCTGGACTCTACTGGAGGCTTGTGAAATAGTTGCCTCTTTTAAAGCTACAGATAGGCTCCCAGCGAAAATGATTTTGCACTAATATATGTGATTGGTTATAATTTGAACAATCGCTAAATTTGTACCAGCGAAACAAGTAAGCAAGTTCAGGCAGTATTAATTTATTAGACAATCGCAGGCGAATAAAATATGGGCGTGGAAAAAATATTAAATTCGCTACAATGTCTTATATATATATATATATATATATATATATATATATATATATATATATATATATATATATATATTATTCTATCAATAATTATATTAGCCTGAAGAAGTCCTTTTTAGAGAATGAAACATGCTACATGGTATTGTTCCCTTGTTGTCATTCAATTCAAAACATATTTGAGAGTGGGGTGATTGGTACTGATACTTAAACTCGCAACTCTATCACGATGTCCATGACAAATGCTCTGAAGAAATAATCACGTAATTCCACCAGTCCTGACATTCGCAACTAAGATGTTCTACATAAGAACACAACATTTTCATTTACAATATTGTGAATAATTCATTAATAATATTATTCATCTATACTAGGGGTGGCCAAACCTGATTAATGTAAGAGTCACATACGTTAAAGTCCAGATGTTTGAGAGCCGCAAGACATGAACAAAATTTAAATGTACCTTTTGATTACATACGTTTTAATCCATTTGGTTCTCAATTAATATGCAGTGAATAATTATCACACTTGAAATAAATGTTGTGGAACTAGAAACACAGCTAACATATTTCCAAGAACCGCATATTATAGCTCAATTAGCTGCATATGGCTCACAAGACGCAGTTTGACCACCACTGGTATATACAATGGGTCGGTTTGGGGGTTTGAACAGAGGACCATATTTGTTTCCTTTATATCAAGATCCACCAAAACATCTTAGGGATTGATGTATGTATGTGTTTAAAACGCATTACCATGCTCATATGTAAAAGGTTGAGTATCTCTGCGACGTCCCGTTTTGTGGGATTCGGATTATCTTTTATCAGCATTATTATTTGGTCATCATCAACACATTCCAAAACTTCCAAAACGCTCTCACACTTCCAGATAAAAATGTCCCCTTTTAAATCTAATAAAATGCTTACCACTCTCAGTTATGGCTTCATCGCCATGAACGGCAGATAAAATTTGGCTGTTTCTACATCGTTTTCTTTACGTCTGGTGATAAAATGGATTCAAATGTTGAAAATGCATCTAATTTTCCGATATTTTGACTTTAACGTAACGGAAATTTACAATCTACATAAGGATCAAATAAGGCATATTGAAAAGTTAACTTTGGGAATATGTCTGTCAGAATTTTCGTCACGTGATCAAATTTGCGCCTATTGAAAAACGTTCTCTACTTTTGTTCGAAAACAATATTTTCAAATCTATTGTTTTTAATTACAATATATATATATATATATATATATATATATATATATATATATATATATATATATATATATATGTGTGTTTAAAAATTTTCACCTATTTTTACCAAATCTGAACAAATGAAAAATACGTGCTGTTTAAAGGTCTTCTTCTAAACACACGCCCATAACTCTTCCTCTCTATCTATCTATATATATATATATATATATATATATATATATATATATATATATATATATATATATATATATATATATATATCAGCCTGTGTGTGCCTGTCTCCATATATATATATAAATATACATACACACATATATATATATATATATAAATATATATATATATATATATATATATATATATATATATATATATATATATATATATAAACAAGTATTTTTCTTTAGATATGGTTTCTATAATTTTTGTGTTGGTTATGTGAACATAAATTTCTTTTTAAACTGAATATTTACAAAAACCGTTGTGTTGTACTTAATTTTTTTTTTCGTTTATTTGAAAATAATAATTTTTTTTTGTTTACAATTTCCTTTCTTGTAGCAAAATATATTTACCTATTTTTATCTCATTTTTACATACAATGTTCAAACTGGAGTCCTAATCTGAACTGACCTACTGGGGAATTCAGAGTTCACTCTGTAAAATATTATTTGACCCGTACCAATAATTATATGCGAATACGGTTTCGTTTTTTTAAACAATTTTGCAAAATAGCTGGAGGAGATATGTATATTACATGTTATTATTTTGTATTCAGCAACTCAAAATATATATTAAGAAAAAGCACGTAATTTTACCTATGTATACATCCATACTTTCAACTTGTAATATTTTTTCCATTATCAGTCGAGAGGAATGTATATAACATACATGAGTTTAAAATGAATGAATTCACATTAAGGGAAAGCAAAATTTCACTTCAATCTCCCCGTGTGAACCAAGGTATGTGTATTCTCGCAGAGGACATTAGATATTATATTTTATTGTATAAATTTTACAACATTTACAGATTTAAAAAGTTAATGCATATATATATATATATATATATATATATATATATAAAAAGAGAATGAACAGTAAGATATACAATGTGGTGTTCTTATAGATATTTTTATTTTTACAAAATAGTGCTCTGAAATGGAACTAATGTTTTTAATTTAATTACAAAATTAAATTTGAAGGTTTTCGCAACCATTTCTGAAATATGGTTATTTCTGGTTAGCGAAAAATCATATTTTAAACAAGTTAATTTATAATATATATATATATATATATATATATATATATATATATATATATATATATATAATGAGAGAGAGATTGTTGCTTCTATTCTATAATAATTGGATGTCTAGCTACTTTCAGAGGGAAAATCTTTATATTATAATGTATTAAACTTCTATGATCAGGATTTTGACAGATATAATATATATATTTTAAAAATAAAAATATAATTTGAGAGAGAGATTGTTGCTGGGCTCCTTAATGCACGCTTTCAATAAGATATATATATTAAAATGTTTTTAAAATAAAAATAATTTTACAATTCCTTAGAATATATATATATAAATATATATATATATATATATATATATATATATATATATATATATATCCTGTATATACTGGCCTCCTATTTTCACTATAACGCCGCCTTTTCAGTGTGGCTAGACGCCCGATTTTCTCAGGCCGGTATCGACTCCCGACCGATTTGGTATGAATCAGAGATTCTACCCCAAGGCTATCGTCGTACGGTGAGAGGAATGGAAATTTTAACATTTTCTATGCCAAATACATTCAGTCGTCTGGAGGGCTCAATTCAATTTGGTTGAAGAGCAATGCGTTAATAGCGGTATGAGCCACTTATTTTTAATTACCCTTTTCTCAAGTTAGGTCAACCGGATTTATTTAGTAGGTATATATATATATATATATATAGGTATTTATTTAGTAGGTATATATATATATATATATATATATATATATATATATATATATATATATATCCTACTTTTGTACTGCAACTAAAAGTTTCATGGATTCTTAAATCGTCAAACGATTGAACCGCTTCTTACAGTAGTTTATTTCAAATACTGGGTCTCATGAGAGGAACGCTAAATTAGACACAGATTCAAAGCTCAAAGTTAATAAAAAGCCAATATATTTTAGGGTGTAAATTCAAAATATAGATTGTAGCGGGGGAGATACTGTGAAAAACAAAGGAAAAAAAATGATGCAATCTTCAAGTGTGTTTTATTCTGTTGGGAAAAAGGCAAGATTTAAAATAACAAAATATGAAGCTTATGTATATTGTTTGTAAATAATCATTATGATTCAATGGTGTAACAGTGCATATATATATATATATATATATATATATATATATATATATATATATATATATATATATATATCTTCCTTCTTTTTTCACATCGAAATCAAATACGGTTCTTCGTTTGTAATCGAAAACTTTCGTTTGATAGAAAAATTTTAAAGTTTCATGATATCCGGTTGACTTTACTAGATCTTGGTTCGTGTTGAAAGTACTATTTGAATGGAAGACAAAACATCTAAATGAGATAGCAGGACTCTGCTCTTATCAGAGAGCAAGACACTTTCTTTCCGAATAAATCATTCTAAGAATGCAATATACAAATGTCGGATGTCATCAAGTCTTCTTCAGAATAAAGTAATACACTGGCAATAAGTTTGTTTTAACACTTAAAACAGCACAATTTTGCGGGTTTAAGAATGAATAATAATTTTTACCTCTTAGATTTTTACACTGTCATAAACTCTTTTTTCATGGCTTTTTGCGAATCCATTATTTTTTTTTATTTCTGTAAATGCAATCACATTTCTAGCATAAAATGTCAACATTCTAGATGTGAAAAATATTCAAGTCTGCTAAATTGTTCTTGAGGTTTACAGCTTTCTTATTTCAGAATATTCACTTTTTACTTTCTCAATTTTTCATGTGATGTAATTCTTAGTCAGTCGAAACGAGGAATCCGCTAGGCGAGTTCGAATTCTGGTCGGGAGCGTTATATTCGCTTTCGGTCTTCAGTTGTGCGTTAAGTATTAGTGTAGACTCGACTCTGGCAATCACTGGTCGTGGTCTGCAAGCAGCATACGAGAAAGACTTTCTGAATTCAAAACCATAGCCGTTTAACTGTAACTAATATCTCCTCAGAATATTTGTAATTTAAACTGTCGAGATCTCATCAATTTACAGTTGAGCTGCCTAGATGCAACCGTAAATGCTATGCTCACTGTTTACATGAATTTCTCGCTTGAAGAACTCCCTTCCGGCTTCATGCTTTCCAGCCAACTTTAATTTGCAAAAATTTAAATGCCATGCCAATCGTTATTTACTGTCATACTGAATATTCTCTTCCCTCTTATTATTAATGTTTTGTTCCTAATATTTCCACACCCAGTTACCCCTTGTGTCTTAGTGGCTTTACGGCCTTGCAGTGAAACCAATTAAAAAACAAAACAAAAATATAACACAGTATAGTTCTGTTGGTGAATAAATAAATATGGGTCTGAACAAACGAGCGCGCATGGAAACAAGCAGTCATGCCAAATTGGAGGAATCCCACTGATTTACTGTGGGTCTTCATGTCGAATACCATCCTGGCTATGACGATAATCTACATCCACATCCGAGGTAAGACAATAAACTACATCCAACAGTAAAACCTCTAATCAAGGTTTGAGGAGCCTGGAACAAACTTTATTAAGTTCCCAAGTCCACCGTAACCCAGGGTGGCAGCACCTGTTAGGATCCCAGGTATGGATAAATATTTAACCCCAGTCTGGTTCAAACCTCGATGAAGGCGTAAAAGTAGGTCGTAATACCAGCAATACCTTTTTTGTAAAAAAATTAACAATGAATTTTTTTAGAAAAAATTATTACCAGCGATACATTTTTGAAAACAATATTAACAGCAATACATTTTTCAAAAAAAAAAAATATTACCAGCAATTAAAATCTTGTCGGCATTAAATAACCCATTGAGCTTGATATGCCGTAAAATAAACCAAACCAAACCAATAAGGTCGAATCTATTCGAATGGTGATGCTCGCTACTAATGTACATGTGTTCAATATTTCCAAGCAGATAAGCAGTAATATGTCGATCGAAATCTATGAAAATTTCCTTTTTCTAATTTTGTTATGTTGGTCATATGACATGTATACTTTAACATGATTGCAAACTACTACTTGTCTCTTTGGTGTATAATTTCCTAGAATCCTTCTTCGTATTTTTAAGGTTGTATTTTGCAAAACATTTCTTACGACACAATTCAGTTTCTCGTTTCAATAATCGTACAACTTTAATTCTAGCCAATCCGAAATATACCTACCAGTTTATGTTTTGTAATATCAATCTGTCAATTTTTAATTTTGCCAAGGAAAGAAAACTTAAACCAATATTTTATCACTACTTTACTTCGGCGTCCTGTAGATGATATTCAATAAAAGTTATTTCGATTCATGGAAATTTAAAAAAAAATATATTTAGTATCTTCGTGAATGCTATCGATTTTGTTATGGTCGCCGTATTTTCAAAGTCACCCTAGCCAAGGGAAATAACTCAAGTCATTACGTGTTTACTTTAATAATTTGTATATTTATTTAATTCTTCCAAATTTGCAGAATGAGGATTGTGATATATTTAACTGTTAATAACTTTATTTATAAATTGAAATTTTGCTCCTTCTAAAACAATGTAAATGCAGTAGTTATGCAGCCATACATGTATAAGTTGGATGTCTCCATGAACTTTAGTTTTCAAGAGGCTAAATTCAAATTGCATTTGAGATAACGTTATAAGTGGTAATTAGGACTTCTAAATAAATTAGCAAAATGTACCAGAGGTTACAAACTGTTATTATATCACGCAATATATTATCGAGTTAGTATCCACATTTAAATACAATCAAGTTTGAAAATTATTTCTTTTTAGTAAGGACTAAAATTAATAATTTATATATTTGCACTATTTTAATCTTAATTTTCATCCATAGTAGACAGTCATGGAAAACACTGAGTGAATGAGGTGTTATAAATGCAAGAGGGGAAGTACTATTTAAGGCTATATATGTACTGACCTTACATTTGAAGACTTTATGATTGTAGTAGACTTGAGAGTAATATTAACGCATCAGTCTGTTGGAAATAACAGTTGTTATGACCAGGGAGCTGTGTGAGTAGCGTTTCTGTTAAAATGCGTATGATAAAAACGGTACGTGATATAAATCAAATGGAATATGTGAGTAAGTTAAGTTTTATCTTTGTAAGGAGCATAGATTACGTTTGGCATTTGATATGAAGAAGTTAAAACTGTACGTTTCAAGGTATAGTTTGTTCCAATAACATTTTGATTTGATTAGAGAGATATCAAATGCATAATCAGAAGTGGAGGTGGAGTAGGGGGATTCTGCTTTCATTTTACATTTGATCATGGTAGATCAAGAGGGTGCATAATGAAATATCATTATGCACCCTCTGGATGTGGGCCTCACATATATGGTATTTCTATTCTACCTGTTCTAGCTTGATGTGGAACGTCGGCCGCTCCGACGTAATGAACAAAGGAGACCAACATCATTTTGTATCAGTTCACCTCCGTAAACGTACTTAGTCTTATGTATATTTAAATTAACGTGATTTGATAACGAGGTCCTTTTATTCTGCAACGGCTTAAATTCGTTGAGCTTACGAAATCAAACAATCCTCTTGAATATATTACACTAGCTTTGATGGTGAGTGATTTCGCCTATAACGGAATGGCTTGTAAATACTTTCCGTTCAAGTGAATATATATGCCTTTATTTTCGGTAAAGTTGGCTTTGTCAAGGAAATGTCAGATTAGTTTAATCTTAAGGGCATCATATCAAATATATGCGCAAACAATAAAGATGAAAGTTACAAATTTAATAAAAATTAACGAAGTTTTTCAAATTCTCCTGATGGCAGACAGTAATATTAGATTTATGTTTAAAATCAATACATGAATGTATTATTTGTTTACACTATTTCCTTGATATTTTCTGACATGGCTGTGTTAATTTTAAACGTTTTCTCCATTACAGCGCGTAGAAAAGTTCCCCGTGGACACTAACGCCATCGAAGACAAACGGAGAGGAGGATAAATTCTTCTGGAAATAATTAATCCAGATTTATGGAGCCCCGTCAAGAAACATTTCCGCAAATTAGGTTAGTAAGCACCAACGACCTCTGCAACCCGAAGCTCTTCAGTCACTCAGTATAAAGATACTTTTACCACGAGCCCCATACTAGAATTCTGCAGACACCTTGGCAGCTTCTGGTGCCGCAAACTAAGAAGGCGTTCCAAAAAAGACTGTCAGATTAAACAGTTATTTGCTACAGCAGCGCCGAAACAATGTCGAAAATGGGCGTTCTGGTTGCCGATTATCGAATTGCAAAGGATTGACCGCGGGGAAGAAGATAATCACTTGATATAAAGTGCGACTAGTTTTACTACTATTAATAATAGGGTAGGTTATATGTGATTTAGCTATCATTATAGTACATAGTTATTTTTCTATCATTACTAACTTTAGTAAAATTGTTTATCAATAAAAAAAAATACATTAATTTCATAAAATAATTTCTAATATGTAATCGTAAAAATGTTATTAAAGTATAGAACGATGTTTCTGCCATAGAACTGAATATATGTCTGTCTCTCCTGATGAACGATTTTGATCAGTGTAATAGAATTTTGCAAGGAGAAAATATTGTACATATGCTAAATATATAATGCATGTGTATGGTCAACAAAATTACATCGAGCATCGAATCCAACATAATAATATATATTTGATTAAAACAATAATAGAAAACACAAACTCCAACATGATAGGTGGTAAAATTTAATACACAAAAGGTTATATATAAAAAAAACCTTAAACCGAAGATATATAAAACAAAACAGTTTTGAAAATGTTTACTGTACACCGAAAGAGATTAGATACATTATTCTGAACTTGATTAATTAATATATATGATTACTCTAAATCCACCAATTTTCTTCACACACACAAACACACACACACACACATATATATATATATATATATATATATATATATATGTAAAAGTTTAAGTAACCGCAATTTTACTTTCCTTCGCCCCATCTCTCTCTCCCACCTCGTCTTTCCCTCCCTCTTATTTTAACATTAGATTGTCTATGGTGTGTGTATGTCACCACGAAATGTATCTTTTTGCATTAGACATCCGACAACATTCATTTTACTCTTACTTAAACCCCTTCCACCCACCTCTCCTAAAATTCTCTCTGTTTAGGTTTAATCTCCCTCCTCCTCATACTTAAACTCTCTCTAAATTCTGTTTTTATTTCCGGAGTTGATTTTTTTTTTGTTTTGTTTTCTTTTTGAATTTGTAGGTCTGATGAATTGGATCGTATTTACGATTCCAATGGAATAAATTATGACCATGGAATATTAGTGTTTAAGCCTTTTATTATATATATATATATATATATATATATATATATATATATATATGTATATGTATATGTATATGTATATATATATATATATATATATATATATATATATATATATATATATATATATATATATATATGTATATATATATATATATATATATATATATATATATATATATATATATATATATATATATATATATATACATATAAATATATATATATTCTCTCGACAGCAGCCGGCACCAGCACATGAGATTTGATTATAGTGGTGAACGATTTGTGCAGAACCGCCCACACTTTTTGAAGGGCCGAATACAGAGACCGGGTGCACTACGTGTCACAATGTCCTCAAATGACCCTCCATAGGTTTTGAATTCACTGTTGTCCTCCTCCTAGACCAGTTTCTATTCAAGGCTATAGAACCCATATTTACCCATAGCTAGAGGGAGAAGAATAGGATTCACACCTTTTGCAAGGGTATTAGCGCAAAGGTGAACGTAATGATAATCCGATTCCTCAAACCAAGCCGCTACCCATTATTCCACCGTGCCTCTTACACACACACACACACACACACACACACACACACATATATATATATATATATATATATATATATATATATATATATATATATATATATATATATATATATATATAATTGGTTGGATTGATGTGAGTTTGTGACAACCAATTATCTTAGCTCTATCTCTAATATTGAACGCTTTCTAATAAGTACGGCACATACAATATATAAATAATAATAATAATAATATATATATATATATATATATATATATATATATATATATATATATATATGTGTGTGTGTGTGTGTATGTGTGTGAACAATTAATGTTTTTAATCCAACATAATTAATAATAATATTTATAAATATATTCTTGCCGATGAATGTTTTTGGACACACGTTCAAACTTATATTGATCGATCGATGCATACAAAATCTTATTAAAGATATATCTGATTGAATAGACGTTAACACTTTCATTTCATTGATTTCTATATCTAGTACGGTTGGCATTAGTTTCACTGTTTTGGAAAAAAAAAACATGAATGTCTTTTGAGCATGCATATCTTTTAGAATAACGCGTATATGTTTATTAATATGTATTTTCTGGTGGATATTGTGAAAAGATGCCAGCTTCACTCGTTCCTGTGACCTTTCCAAATGATCATTTTGAGAAATCTACTTTGGCTTGATTAAAACAAATACATCTCCACCAACGTCGTACAGAGAGATACATATATTGTGTAACAGATGTTGATAATTAAATACGAAGAAATGATCGTTTTATTAGTCAAAGAAAATCGACTGCCTACGTTCAACCGACATAACAGTAATAATAATAATAATAATAATAATAATAATGATAAATTGTTATTAAAGACCACAAACAAAAACTGTGCCTCCTTATTGATATGGCAGTCCCTGCTGACTGCAATGTATCTTTGAAAATATTCAAAAAGCTGTCAAAATACAAGGACATTGAAATAGAAATCTCAGAAATGTGGCATATGGGTACATCAACAATCCCTGTTGTAGTTGGAGCCCTAGGACTGGTTGGAAAAGATTGCAGTAGACTAATTGAAGGGATTCCTGGAAGTCCATGCCTCAAGGAGATACAAAAAATTTTTCTGACAAGTACAGCCCACACTTTACGAAGGGCTTTATCTCGGTAATTTTATTTTTTTATTTTTTTTTTTTTTTTTTTTTTGTCAGTGGAAAGTGTCATGATGCCATTTCTAACCTTAGGTCCTTGGGCGGGAGCCGGAAAGAAATGTGTAAATGCCAGAAATGAAAGAAAATAATAATAATAATAATAATAATAATAGTAGTAGCATGAAAGAAAGAAAAAATATTTTGTAATAAAGGGAGGTAACTAAATCAAAAGGAAATTTCAAGTGCAATAAGAATCGAAAATAAAATCTAATACATCTAATGCAGCAGCAAAGGACCTACAGAAATATTAAAATAAAATGCAATATACGAAATGCAAATATGATATCAGGATAAGCCTCCGCATGATATATAATCTGTCAGGAGCAAATAAGTGGATGTAGACAAACCCCATAAACATTAGTGGTTCCGTAGTACAGTGTAAAAATCTACAACCAAATGCCTTATTGTAGTTGCAAAGGACAAATGCTTGGTAGCTAGAAATTACCATGCACATACTGAAAAACTGTGTTGATCTCAAATTGAGCGTCTCTGATAAATGTCCAGAAACAATTGACCATCTTATATCAGATTGCTCAGCGTTAGCACCCACTGGATATAAAACTAGGCTTGATAGGATGGGCCGATATCTAGACTGGAAAATACAACACATTTACGGGAAGGGAACTATAAGAAACTGGTATGCACTTCAGCCAGACGCGGTTACAGAGATAGGAACGGTAACAATTTTATCGAACTTTACATTACACAGAGACAGAACAATCAATGCTAATCGCCCAAAAATCGTTATCTGTGGACATTAAAACAAAATGTGCTTTTTTGCTGATATACTCTTCCAAAGTATAAAAATACAAGTATCTTTAGTGGAAATCTCAAAAATGTGGCACATGAGGACATCAATAATTCCAGTTGTATTTTGAGTCCTCGGATTGATTGGAACATTTTCGATAGACAAATTGATGGGATTCCTGTTAGGCCATGGAAAAATTATACTCATAAGTAGAGCTCATACATGACGAAGAGGTTCATCTATACAAAATATGCCTGGTCTTAGTTTTAGTTTTTTGTCTTTTACAAAAATGAACAGTGGGAAATGAAATCATTTCAATCCTTAGATCTATTGAATCAGGAAAGAAATGTAATTAAATGTGTATACAAAGGAAATAATAATAATAATGATGATGATGATGATGATGCTACCACATGCATCATCCAAAAGCTGATGTTGATCGTTTGTATGAGCCCAGATCTGAAGGAGGCAGAGGATTAATTCAACTAGAACTGTTCTTAAAAACTACAACAATTGGCCTCCAAAGATACTTCGAAACTACAGAAGACTGGATGATGGTATGTGTCAAAGAACATGACAGTAGTAAGCGTCTTTATTCTGTAATAAAGGAAGCCATCAAATTCAAAATGGGTTTTAAATAGGTGCAGAAATACAAGTAAAGCGCAATACACAGGCTGAAGGTGCAAAATACTTAAAAAAGAAAGCAAAGACAAATGCAACCGACCAGATACAGAAACAATGGCAACATAAACCGCTTCATCGCCAATACTCAGCCCGTACCAAACAAGCTAACATAGACAAAACCTGTACCGCTCAGTGGCTACGTAATGCAGGGTTGAATGCTGAGACTGAAGGTTTTATCTTTGCTGCACAGAACCAATGCTTGTTAACTAGGAATTATCAAGAACATATACTAAAATACTGTGTAGCCCAAAATGCAGATTCTCTAATAAATATCCAGAAACAATTGATTATCTTGCTTCAGATTGCACGATATTGGCACACACTGTGTATAAAACCCGACATGACAGAGTAGGCTAATATCTACACTGGAAAATATGCAACTTCTACGGGAAGAAAACTGAAAGAAACTGGTATGAACACCACCCAGACCCGGATACGGAGATAGGACCTGTTACAATTCTATACTACACAATACACACTGAGAGAACAATCAAAGTCAACCGCCCTGACATTGTTATTAGAGACCACAAAAAAAAGTTCCTCCTTATTGATATGGCAGTCCCGGCAGACTGTAATGTATCTTTGAAAATATTCAAAAAGCTGTCAAAATACAAGGACCTTGAAATAGAAATCTCAAAAATGTGGCATATGGGAACATCAACAATCCTTCTTGTAGTTGGAGCCCTAGGATTGGTTGGAAAAGATTCCAGTAGACTAATTGAAGGGATTCCTGGAAGTCCATGGTCAAAAAATACATAAAATTGTTTTGACGTCACCCTGAGGTCGCTGCGCCAAATGTGACCGCGCCTGCCGTGCTATCCTGGTCGCGGCGCCAATTGTGACTTCACCCCGTCTGTCTCCGCTCCGTCGCCGTCCTATCCTGTCCTGTGACGACCAATGTGACTTGGTATTGTTCGCGGCATCAAATGTGACGTTCTAACCTTTTGCTGATTCATATGGGAATCTGGTTAGATTCGGTATCAGCCCTGTCGTTCCCAGCTCACCTCCAACGTCTGGTTACCGAAGTAACTGTTTTGATTTCTAGTCTAACCTACCCACGTTGTGATTTGATCTTAGGTAGACGAAGTCGCCGGGCCGTAATGCAAGTCGAGTTCGAACAAGGGCAATACCACACAAGTATATGTAAAAGAAAATAAAGTAACAACTCGAAAACTTCAAATGTGCTAAAAAAAGGATAACAATATTTTATATCTGGTTTCTGAATACAGGACTGCGTCTTCCTCCCAACCCGCTTATATGGATTCGTGACACTTTGTGTTTGTTAGGCGAGTCTTAACATCTTAAATTGTTCTTTTAAGAAACTGGTTTTGGTGTATCTTCAGGCGATATTCGTAAAACTTGTTTTGGTGGTGTGAGTCTAAGTCGTTCTTCAAAAATTGCTATTGGTTAGAAGTTGAGGTCGTGATTGCGTGGATCTTAAGTCAGCTTTTTCCGAGGCGGGTCATCAGAGCTCACAGCTCAACTGCTTGCCTGTCGGTCTAACCCCAACTGCAAACTCAACTCAACTCCCACTGCAAGTCAACTGCCGTCCACTCGCTGCGACTCTGCTTATATGGACGCCGACCAACACCGGGGTGGACCGGTCGGGGTTTGAGGATCCTTGATAATTCTAAATCCGCATTAAGAATTTTCTTTGTTTAAGGGAATCATCCTCCCAAATTCTTTCTTTATCATATGGGTATCTCACCCAATCCCTTCAGAGGCGTCAACAGTTTTCCCTTCTCTCTCACAGTGGCATCTCACACCAATCCCTTCAGGGGGCGTCAACAGGCCTCCCCTCCTTCTTCACATGATTACCTTCACCTACCGCTCACCCCACCATTCAGCCAATGGACGCTCAGCGGTGTGGGTGTTTGCTAATTATCGCTCAAAGAAGAAAAAATTAAAAAAACATAATTATCTTCCTTCCTTATTTTTTTTTTTCCTTCTCTCTTTTCTTTCCGACAACAAACCCTAATGACTCTTATCTTAACCGAACGTCACCTGATGTTCGTCAATCGAGATTTTTGCCAGCATCAAGTGGGTGGTCAACTGGCGACTTTGCACCCTGGTGCCAATTATTCGTTCCGATAAAATAATTTTGCCATCATGGCCAGATCCGACACAAAACAGGGGCTCTTCTCAAAAACAAATGATATCTCCTTGGGGGTGGCCCAGCGGGCATTTTTCGCGGCCAGAGCACGACCTAATTAATTTTTTGTCTCTTAGCATTCTGTCTTGTAGGCCACTCGGCCAGTTTGAAACTTTCATTATTGCCATGGGCAGATGGCTATATCTTATTCGCCGCCCCGTAACATAAATCAAATTAAATCCGGTATCTTACTTTCTTCGCTAAAAAAATAAAATCTTTACCACTTTTCTTTGTTAGAAAAAATAACATCGCTCAGTGTCTTTTCGTGATAGCTTCTTATCACCTAATTTAATTCTCGCCTTTTTTTTCACGCAACCCTAAATAGTGTCACACCACACTTTACGAAAGCTTTATCTATGTTTTTTTTTTTTTTTTTTTTTTGTCAGTGGTAATATGTCATGATGCCATTTCTAAACTTAGGCCCCTGGGCGGGACCCAGAAAGAAATGTGTAAACGCCAGAAATCAAAGGAAATATAAATAAATAAAAAAATAATAATGCTTATGTCGGAGTGAACGGACGTGTTTTTTTTTATAAACTTTAATAATTAAAATAAATATTTGTATATTTTTAAGATAAATCAGGCCAAATTTGAGAGAGGTCAAACGATTTGATTCAGTGTCCCGTCCTCTGTTTTCCCCAAATATGTAGGCCTGTTTCTGTCAGAATGTGTATCGTATTCAATATAGATGAGACAGAGGTAATACTTTGTTTAAGAGCTTAACTATAGTAGGATAAAATATCATACGATATTCGTATACTAATTAATACAAGTGTATATATATGAGCGGATCGTTAGGGAAACCTTGGTAGGTTTGTCTGGCTCACTAGGTTTATCTAGGTCTGCTCTACGGTTGCATTGCGATCTTTTAGTTAGTTGTTTACTCGTGTCGGGTTTTTTTCTTTAGGCTTTAAACCTGTATCTGTGCGATTTTTTTTCGATAGACTTTCATGTTCCTGTCTCTTTCATTTTTTAAAAAAAACTTTTTTCCTTCGAGATTGATTGGATTATTGGCAAATCAAAAATTCGAAGGTTTTTCGAGACGAGTATATATATATATATATATATATATATATATATATATATATATATATATATATATGGTTTTCTCTTCTGGACATAAAGTGTGGCAGAACTGTACAAATGTTCCATATATCCATGCGCTTTTGGATATTCTATTATTATTAGTTATGTTCTTTTATTGTTGTTTTATTGAATATTCAGTTACAATTAAAAAAAAAACTAACGCATCTTTGATATTGGTTAATAGAATAGTTGAAAGCTTTAGTATATATGGAATATTTGGACAGTTTTACACAATTTATACCCAGAAAAGAAAACAGGTACGAAAACAAAACAAAAAATGATGAAAAGCTTAATTGCAGTAATTTCTTACCCGTCTTTAATGAAACTTGTATAAAAGAGGGATTACTGCCCAAATACACCATTATTACATAACATTACATATACATACTAATGTATTATTCGTGGGTGTGATGATAAAATACATCCACAATCAAAGCCTCAGTTCGGGATATTAATCTTTTGTGGGAGCAAGGAGCCAACTCTTAACTGTTGTTGTTCTCAGTTCCACCCTGAGCCGAAATGGTTTTACCTGCTCGGGTCCTAGCTATGGGCAATCTTACCAAGAAAATGCAAAACTAAATGAAATTATAAAAATATATTTCTATAGTAAAAGTACCAGCAATACATTTTTATATAAAAGTTATAGTAAAAAAATTATAATATAAAATTTATAATTAAATATTAGAAAAATACCTATTTATGGTAAAATTAACGACATTGTATAATTCAACATGTAATAAATCTTTCATGATATTGATCCGTATAATATCCTTTACTAAATAAAACTGTTTTACAAAATGTAACTTAAAAAAATATATCACTGTTCCTAGTAATTATGTCTACTCCTATATGTTTATCCAGAAAAGTCGAGTATCAACTTCCATGTATTCTATTACGAAATCAGAACAACATATTTGATATATATTTTTAAAACAAATCTCCCAAGAAAATTAAATTTAGGCACTACATGACACATAAGGAATTAATATTACCTTAAAAAAAAATTATATATATATATATATATATATATATATATATATATATATATATATATATATATATATATAAATATACATATATACATATGTATATATATATATATACATGACACATAAGCAATTAATAATTTTAAAACAAATTATATATATATATATATATATATATATATATATATATGACACACACACACACACATATATATATATATATATATATATATATATATATATATATATATATACATGACACATAAAGAATTAATATTACCTTAAATCAAACTTTAAATTGTAAGAGAATTTATGTGCAAGAATTATTGATTCTTGTGTTCGATATCACAAGGTAAGATGAGAGCGTAACTAGAATTAACGTGGAAAAAAAATTATTAATACACTGAATAGTATTATTTCAATCATGCTGACATTATAGTTTCGTGATCTGATTGTAGCTCTGACGAGGGTAGGGATTACTACAATGTGCTGGCGAATTTTCGAAGACGGCATGACTGAAATAATACCTATTGACTGTGATAATTTTCTCCATCATCAATTATATATATATATTATATATATATATATATATATATATATATATATATATATATATATATATTTGGTTGGATAGATGTGAGTTTGTGACCCTGGGTTTCACGCTTTAGCGATCGTCAGACAAACTGATTACTGTTTTAAAAATTTGGGTTTATGTAGATTGCGTGTATTGGTGTTATTGTGGAAGTGGTGGGGAGATTTCGTCGTTTTGTCATTCATCGTACTAACGCAAACATCGATGTATGCAGACACATATACATATACATACTTGGTCGTCCGTCGGGACTCATACATATATATAAAACATATGTAGACAGTTTCGGCTATGACACATGTATGTATACGGGGGTGGTGTTATGTCTATACATACGCATTTGTATGTTGAAATGTTGAAATTTAAACATTGGAAGTGTGGCGGAAATGTCTCGTTATTGTCTCGTGAATGTATCCATGTCATATTATGAAAATTTTTTTTTTTTTTTCCCGTTGAAAAATATTTGAAAAATATTTTTCGCATGTATGTATATATGTGTGGTGGGGTTTGTGTAAAATTATGATAGGTAAAATTATTATTAAATTATTTATATTTATTTTAAATTTTGAAAAAAAATAGGGTTTATTTGTTATATTTAAAGCTGGTTATTTGTTTGTTTTTGGTGACTGTGTATATGTAACAGGTAAAAATTGTAATCCTTATTGTTTAATTTATATGGTGATGTTTAATTTTCAATAACGGGGTTTATATGATATGATGTGATAGTAATATTTCAAAGGATTGGAGACAATGCTATTTTAGGTTTTAGCTAATAGTTATTGTAAACTGGAAGAAATTGCAGATTGGTAGAAATGATTAGTAACGGTGGTGGGAGAATGATAAAACCATGAATGTAGTTATAGTGGTGGTAGCTTGAACTAAAAAGTGGTTGTTGGTGTTTTATTTTTTTTTGTTTTATTTTGTTATATGTATTAATTTATTTTGGTATAAATCCTGATAATAGGTATTCTATGTAAAATTATGGTAGTTGAGGATTGCTATAATTTTAATTACAAAATTATTATTATTATTAAAGCTGCCTGGTAATAGGTGTTTGTTCTCATGGTTACATATGGAAATTATATCTGATCATATTGTTTTAAAAGTATTAAATATGCTGGGGGGTAATAAAGATTGTAGTGGATTATATGTTAATAGTGGGTGTGATGTGTAAGTGATGGTGCTGTGTGTAGGTGGTAATGATAATATTGTTAGTTAATAGATATTGTAGAGTGGCAAAAGTTATTACTAATGGTGGTGCAATTATAATAATGACAGATGCAATTATTTTGATGGTATCTTGAAATTAAATTAAATTGTGATTGTTGGTGGTTTGTCTGTTTTATCCGTTTGGTATGAATTTGGATAATAGGTACTTGTTCTCATGCCTACATTTGGAGATTATCTCTGATTTTTTGTTTAGTAAGTTCTTTTGCGGTTTGTGTGATATTATTGCTACTTTTCGTATAGGCAAAAGTAGGCATTTTTTCGTAATGTTGTTGTAGGCAGGGGCTTTTTTTCAATATTTCCCAACTTATTGTTGGTGTGATGTTTTTGTCTTTTTTGCTGCCATATGTATGTAGAAAGTGTTGTGCTGTTCGAATATTTCCTGTTGTTGAATGAAAGGTTGTGATTGTTATTCCTCATCTTGAATGGACCTTCGGTGGCACCGATGTAGTGCATAGTGTTGTTGTTTGTACTTACCTTGGCCTTGTATATTGTGTTCGTAATTTGGCAATTTCCTGAGTGGACATGTTGCTCTGTTTCTGCAGTTGCATATAGGGTCCTTGGTTACATTTTTGTAGGTTGTCATTTTTTTTTGTGGTTTTTGATTATATCTGTTATGTTTTTTGTACAGCTGTAACTGATCTTTACGTTATTTTTGTTAAATATTTTTGATAATTTGTTTTCTTCAGTGAAGTGTTTTTCTATTAAGTTTAGGAATATTTTGCCTATGTTCGTTTTAACAGTTTTGTTATATGGTGGGTTAAACCAGATAATGTTTCTCTTTCTGTTTCTGCGTTTTGGCTGTGGAGGTATATATTGTAGTTGTTGTGTGTAACCACTTGCTTTTAGTGCTTCGTTGTATGGTGCTATTTTGCTATTGAAAATTTGCATGTTAGATGAGTTCTCAGATAGTCTGCGGCTGATTGACTTTGGTATTTGTTTGATGATAGAAGGTGGATGGTTGGAGGATGTGTGTACGTAAGTTGGTGTGTCATTTTTTTTGTATGGTTCATATGTGTTGTTGATCAGGTTAAGAGTGACGTCAAGGAAGTTTACTATTGTTGTGCCTGTATTTATCTCTATTATGAATCCAATGTTTTTAGGGCGTTTACTATTTTCTTTCTGAATTTGTCTACTTTGGGGCCATTGGATTCCTTATTAAGATAAGACCGTCATCTCTGTATAATCCTGTGTCCTTTCTCTCCAGGATTCTGGCCAGGTATGATAGGATGAGTATGCCTACTAATTCGCATATTTCTGCTCCATCGTAGCTACCCATTGTTACGTCAAACAGGTTGTGGTTATGTTTCTTTGCCCATGGTTCATTGTTGTGGAACAGCAGGGATTTGCGGCAATGCTTGATTATTTTATATCACCGTCCGTGAGTTTTACATTTAGCTGTGCCAGTTGTATGGCTTCATTTAATATGCTTTCTGTAATGGAAGGATAAAATCCACAATGTCAAATTGATGAAAGTGGATTTGTTCTTGTTGTCTATCGATTTAAACCACTCTATGACGGCTTTGGTGTTCTTCCACTGGTTGAGACCTAATTTTTCTCTTAGGCTGGTGTTGATATTTTTTAGTATCTTCTTACTAATTTTTCCTATCTCGCTCTTCGCCGGGTTAATTAGTCTGAATGTGTGTTTTTCTATGAAACTGGCTTTGTTGTTCAGCTTGTTTGTTTACTCTTTCGTCTATATTCAATTTGGTGGCTATATTTTTGGCTTCTTGGTTTATAATGTTTATTGTGTTCATGTTTGTCTTTTTGTATAGTTGTGTAATTTTGTTGGTTAAGAGTTGATTGTAGGCTGTAGGTTCTATGGTATATATGTTTGTGGTTTTGTCAGCCAAAATGAATACTTTGTTGGAGTTGATTATTTTTTCCTGTCGTCTATGATTTTTTTTGAAATTGTCCAAGTGTCTTTTTGAATTTCAAGGTTCTAACTATGTTTATCATGTCCTCTTCAATTTTAACATTTTCTTGCATATTGGTGGGCACTTTTTTGTATTAAAGTTGAATGTCTCGGGTTTTTCAGTTGTTTGGTTTTTTGGGTCATTGAGGGAGAAATATACTTTCCATCTCATTCGTCTTATTAGACTTTCGATTTTCTCAGTTAGTTGGAGTTTGTATGAAGCTTGAGTAGGTATGGGGATGTTTTTCAGTGAGTATGGTAGGTCAAATTTATCCATTATCGTAAAAAGAATGGCGCGAGTGCTCAACCCGTGGGGGAGCGAAATATATGTGAAAAGTGAATATAAATATAAATAAATATATATATATGTATAATTATTTATATATTATATGCGCGGTACTTATTAGAAAGCGCTCAATATCAGAGATAGAGCTAACATATTTCATTCAACAACAGGAAATATTCGAACAGCACAACACTTTCTACATACATATGGCAGCAAAAAGACAAAACATCACACCAACAATAAGTTGGGAAATATTGAAAAAGCCCTGCCTACAACAACATTACGAAAAAATGCCTACTTTGCCTACACGAAAAAGTAGCAATAATATCACACAAACCGCAAAAGAACTTGCTAAACAAAAAATCAGAGATAATCTCCAAATGTAGGCATGAGAACAAGTATCTATTATCCGAATTCATACCAAACGGATAAAACAGACAAACCACCAACAATCACAATTTAATTTCAAGATACCATCAAAATAATTGCACCTATCATTATTATAATTGCACCACCATTAGTAATCACTTTTACCACCTTACAATATCTATTAACTATCAATATTATCATTACCACCTACACACAGCACCATCACTTACACATCACACCCACTATTAACATATAATCCACTACAATCTTTATTACCCCCCCCCCAGCATATTTAATACTTTAAAACAATATGATCAGATATAATTTCCATATGTAACCATGAGAACAAACACCTATTACCAGGCAGCTTTAATAATAATAATAATTTTGTAATTAAAAATTATAGCAATCTTCAACTACCATAATTTTACATAGAATACCTATTATCAGGATTTATACCAAAATAAATTAATACATATAACAAAATAAAACAAAAATAAAACACCAACAACCACTTTTTAGTTCAAGCTACCACCACTATAACTACATTCATGGTTTTATCATTCTCCCACCACCGTTACTAATCATTTCTACCAATCTGCAATTTCTTCCAGTTTACAATAACTATTAGCTAAAACCTAAATAGCATTGTCTCCAATCCTTTGAAATATTACTATCACATCATATCATATAAACCCGTTATTAAATTAAACATCACCATATAAATTAAACAATAAGGATTACAATTTTTTACCTGTTACATATACACAGTCACCAAAAACAAACAAATAACCAGCTTTAAATATAACAAATAAACCCCCATTTTTTTCAAAAATTTAAAAATAAATATAAATAATTTAATAATAATTTTTACCTATCATAATTTTACACAAACCCCACCACACATATATACATACATGCGAGAAAATATTTTCAAATATTTTTCAACGGAAAGAAAAAAAAAAAAAAATTTTCATAATATGACATGGATACATTCACGAGACAATAACGAGACATTTCCGCCACACTTCCAATGTTTAAATTTCAACATTTCAACATACAAATGCGTATGTATAGACATAACACCACCCGTATACATACATGTGTCATAGCCGAAACTGTCTACATATGTTTATATATATGTATGAGTCCCGACGGACGACCAAGTATGTATATGTATATGTGTCTGCATACATCGATGTTTGCGTTAGTACGATGAATGACAAAACGACGAAATCTCCCCCACCACTTCCACAATAACACCAATACACGCAATCTACATAAACCCAAATTTTTAAAACAGTAATCAGTTTGTCTGACGATCGCTAAAGCGTGAAACCCAGGGTCACAAACTCACATCTATCCAACCAAATATGTTAGCTCTATCTCTGATATTGAGCGCTTTCTAATAAGTACCGCGCATATAATATATAAATAATTATACATATATATATATATTTATTTATATTTATATTCACTTTTCACATATATATATATATATATATATATATATATATATATATATATATATATATATATATATATTTGCTTTTGTGTAAGTGCAAAAAAGCGCTCAATATCAGTGATCGAGCTAATAATTTATGTATTCCTGTGTGAAAATGTGTCTGTGTGTATGAGTGTCATCCGATGAAGTATGAAAGGAAACACCCCTCCCACCACCAAACAGTCAAACAAGCATCAAACAAGCAGAAATACATCCAATTTAAAAAAAACAAAAAAACTATTTGCCTGATGATTGCTCAAGAATGAAATCCAGAGTCATAAATTCATATACATACAACAGAATATATATATATATATATATGTGCATGTGTATGTGTTGTGTCTGTGTGTATCTGTTTGTGCCTGTGTGTTTGTGCGTGTGTGTGTCAGTGTCTGTGTGCCTGTTTTTGTGTGTGTAAGTATTTGAAATGATTTTAAGAAATGATGGATTATATGGGAATACAAAAAGGCAGATAAGATATATTTAGAAAAAAACAAATCATCAGAAATTGCCTGCCTTTGATTTTGTTTTGTCTCAGGCAGAAATTTTAAAGAATGAAAAAATATTTTGATACGCCTGGTTTGCAAGTATAATAGGTTTCTACTGGTAAATCGATCCTGAAATATATTAACTTTCTTCAGGAATGAAGATCTACTGTTATCCTCAAAAGAAATAGACATATTTGCAAAATAAAATTATTAAGAGGCTTTCAAAAACGTCTGTCTTAGTTTACGCACGGTGTAACCAATACAGCTGAAAATGATAAGCATACAAGGCCTACTGAGAATCAAGGAAAATAAGTAACCTTTTTTTTCTGAGAAAAATGACAATAAAAAGACGACGATTCGAGGAAACGAATGACTATTAATTTCTGAAGATCTTAATTGACAAGAAAGCGAATGACGAGAGAAGCAACCGTTTATAATTGAATTTAATCTTATAGTTATTAGTTTCAACAGCTATTTAATAAGATCTAGCGACCAGTCAAGTTCAGGTGCGATAAAGAAATTCTTACAAAAATTGCCCCCAAAATATTTAGAGAATACATTTTCAAACAGATTTCTGATCGGGTCAACACGACGAGTTGTGACCATAATAAACAAATACCTGTCAGAAAGCGATGTCAGGTATAATCTGATATTAAATTATTAGGCAGAATTCTTTTTTTTTAATGTTTATTTGACCGTTAACCATAACGTCTTAAGAAGAAGTACACATTTGTGAGTAAACTCCTCTTATCATATTCATAATTTTTTTTTTCAAAATAATGCCCTCACACAGAAAGCATGTAAAAACAAAGAAATGTCAGAATTAGAACGATAATTTACTGTAAATAATCTTTGTATCTTCTTTTATATTTATAGAAAACTGTACACTGATGTAAGCAAAATAATATCTTCTTTTATATTTATTAGAAATTTATCACCCAATCTGAATAAAATAGAATCATGCTACATTTAAATATTTTTTCTTAAAATGCATCGAACAGTAAATTAATAAAATTCAACACGTACTATGTTTTTAAATCAATAAAATGGAATTTATTAGTTAAACCTGAATTTTGAGTGATGTGCATTAAAAAGTTGAAAGTTTGAGAACTTTAGAAAGATTAGATAATATTTGTTAATCACAATGTTATGTTAAGTGTTTCTTTCAAGGATTTTTGTAGATGTTTGTTATTCGTAACTTAGATGTTCGTAGATATGCGTTTTGAGTCGGTAGATGTTCATCTACTCTCATCTCTTGTGTGTGTGCGTGTGTGTGTGCGTGCGTGCGTGCGTGCGTGTGTGTGTGTGTGTGTGTGTGTGTGTGTGTGTGTGTGTGTGTGTGTGTGTTGCGTCTCTGTCTTTTGGACAGAGACGCAAAAGTGAAGATGTGTCAGGAAAATTATATGAACCACGTGATAGGCTCCAAATTTCTTGGTTTGTTTTTTAACTCGGGTCAGAAACTAATTTGATTCGGACGATACAGGTGATTGTTAACAAACCAGAAATCGCGATCCACTTTTTGAGGAAACTATTACATAGAAAATGCAAAATCTTTTTTCGAACGGTTATTCACTGGGGAAAATAAAAATAATTTGATACAATCAAATAGAAGCCCGCTTAATTTATGTCTTCATTCATATTACTATTTATTTTAATTTTTATATTTGAATCGTTCAGTGTATTTATATTATTTCGTTTAGTATTGCCACGCCCAACTCGCGGAAAGCGTCCCACGATTGGGAGATCATGTCACCGACCTTGTAGGTTGCACTTTCTGCAACAGACTGATATTCAGCCAAGTCTTTATAGGCCACAATCTTTTCTGGGGGCTGGGTTGGAGGGTAAATTGATTCATACTTTTTCCAAGAGTATTTGCACGTATGTAACTGTAAAAAACCTGCCTGGAATTTCGATCTCGGCTCTTCGATTTCATTTTATGAGCCATTATCCATTAAGCATTGCTAATTCATAATTCATATCCTCCTTTAATTTTCTAGGTTTTGATTTGTTGGGTGGGTCTTTGTTTTGAAGTTACAGGTGAAATTTTAACCATACCCCGGCAATGTTTTATTACACAGAAAAAAATCAATAATAGGCAGTTTCATATCGATTAACAGAAGGGCAAAATGTCGGTAAATGACAATGAATAATGCAAGAGATTCAGACAATCTTAGATAATAAACATTTTTTTTAATCTATTACAAGCTACCATTATTTGAAATCGGATATTTCCAAATAGATGCTAACTTGTTGAAGGCCAAGTCCATTTTCTGCACTATATCAGACGAAGGAAAATCGGTGAACAGTAAATTAATAAAATACACGTTTTTAAAATCACCGAAGGCCAGAATGCTACCAGGCTTGTTCTTTACGCGTAACTTCACTCTTTTTGAGGGTACACATTCATCTTTCATTTTTGTTGAGGAAAATTATACTGAAAAGGTGTCCAGAGGGAGGGATTGGTGCTCGCACCGAGGACAATACGGTTACGGGGGCTTGGGGAATTTGTTTCCTTGCCCGGTGCACGCTCGCACGCCCCACATTAAACCGACCTTTGGTCACTTGTGAGTAAATATTTACTCTTTTTGAGTCGGTACATCTACTTGTCATCTCTCAGTTGCGTCTTGTTTTTGAGCAGAGTGCGCAACTGAGGTACCCGCAGCTACCTCACTAGGGAGAATCGATCGGTGCTCCCACCGAGGCCAGTGCTACCAGGCTCTGGGAATTAACCTTGCCAGGGTGCACGCGCTCATTTCATTAACCTTGACCTCGTAGGGGTTGAGCAAATATCACACTTTTTGAGTAGTTACGTCTACTTATCATCTCTCAGTTGCGTCTCTCTCTTTGTGCAGATTTCACTCGTGGCGGGGATTTTCCGTCAAAGCCCAGAGTCGCAACCGAGGAAGATTATACTGAAATTATACAGCCGGCCCTGGAGAACAGCTGCCCGAGTCCGAACCTTCCCATTGTATTAGAGAGAAGGATCTGTTAAAACACCGAGGCCAGCGCAACCGACGGTTGCGGGGGCTCTGGGAAGTTTTGTTCCTTGCTCGGGTGCACGCGATCGGGCTCCCCACATTAAACCGAACTTGTCAAAACCTGACCTCGTGGGGGCTGAGTAAATATATAATCTTTTTGAATAGGTTAACGTCTACTTATCATCTCTCAGTTGCGTCGCTGTCCTTGGACAGAGTGCGCCTTGGGGCTTCTCTCGAAAAGGACAGAGGGACAACTGAGAAAATAATACTGAGAGGTGCCTAACCCTGGGGAACAGCTGCCCGAGGCCGCGCTTTCTCATTGCACTAGAGAGAAAGATCGGTTCACGCACCGATCCCAGCACAATCGTCTGTTGCTGGGGCTCGGGGAATATTTGTTCCTTGCACGCGTTCGGGCTTCCCACATTAAAGCGAACTTGTGTCAAAACATGACCTCGTTGGGTTTGAGTAAATATCTACTCTTTTTGAGTAGATACACGTCTACATATAATCTCTCAGTTGCGTCTCCGTCCTTGGACAGAGCGCACTCATCAGTTTCTCTCTCAAATAACAGAGGGGCAACTGAGAAAATTATACTGAGAAAATAGTAAAACGTTCAAATCAAAAACCGGGAAGTCTATCTGATGTGGGAGATGCCTGAAAAAGTCAGCGAGCAGAATGTTAGAAAGATTGTGATTATAACAAAGAAAACCAGAAAAATGTCTGCTTTTTTAATTCAGATTTCCTTCTTCCTTGTGAGTTGCATGACAACTCAGTCATCCTTGCTATTTAACTCAGAGAAAAATGCATATCATTCCAACAAATGTCTGTACCAATAGGAACAACCAGAATTCGAACACAAATCGCCGACATCTTCGTTAAAAGTTACATGACATTCACATCCATAATGCAGCAAATTATATAAATAATGCACAACTTTCACGTCAGAATTTCAGACGAATGCATATAACATGTTCTAATTAATTTATATCCGGTAAATTGTTTTACTTTTACTGTACTTACATCAGACTAAACTCGGTTTATTCGACTGGCTCCATAAACATTGTGTTTCAGAGAGCAGTTATCCGAGATTTATGCAAAGGGCAATTTTTTTCAATCATTTCGACATTGCCACAGATTTTGGCTAATCTTAGTAACCGACAGATCGAAAGAAAGAAGAAAAAAGATGGTGCGCTCCGTATTGTAAAGAAATATGAAGGAAGTGAGCCTGAAAGCATAGCGGACTTCATCTTATTATTTTTTTCTAAAGGTAGAATATTTGCTTTCAAATAAACTTGATGAGCAAATTGAGAGAAAGTGCAAAATGGTTAATGAAAGTAATAAGCCTTCCGCCGTCAGACAGTCGGTACGAATAGAGAAAAACCATTTATAAAAGCGAAAACATTGATAATTGGACGAATCTACGAAGATGGCGATTAAACGAGGCGGGAAAAAAAGTAGGGAAGAGAGTATTTAAGTAAGTTTTATGGTATAAGATTTGTAAAGGTTGGTTAGTATTAAGTACGCATTAATAATAAATGTGTTAGTAAGTGAAGGACAGATTATGATATATGTGTTACAGTGTTTGTTTTACATACGCATTTGATTTTAATATTATTATCTAGGCATGTGTATACACTTATTATTTACACGTATATTTTTATTAGGTTAGATACATTCATAGACTCCCTCGCCCTCCACAACACACACACACACACACACATATATATATATATATATATATATATATATATATATATATATATATATATATATATATATATACAACGAAGGGGGAGCCCTTTGTGTGATTCGTTTCATCCCTTAGACTTCATCGGATTGGGTGTGCTTTCGTTGATGCGACGAAATTCCCAACGTTACTCCTTCATTCGCATGTGCAGCCGAATCAGGTGAAACAAATCTAGTCCGATGAAAACCTTAGGGACCAAAAGCGGCACACGAAAACTTTTTACACTTTGTCATATATCGTTCTTCTAAAACTCTTCTTGATATATAAAAATGTATATGTTTTTATCCCATATATATATATATATATATATATATATATATATATATATATAGAGAGAGAGAGAGAGAGATATTAAGGTATGTTTCGTTAAATAATATAGAACAGTTTTGTCTATTTATTGTAAGGAAGTTCCTTTCATATTGTCTGATAAGCTTTATCACATTATCGTTGAAAGACTAAAGGAAAACAGTATATTGATACATGTTTAAATCCAATCTAAGCTTTCGACTCACACAAGTCTTTATCGAAGTTGACAAATTCAAAAAAATCAAACAACAATGGACGAAATAACAATGATAGTCCGCCCTTGCGCCATGAAAATTCCAAGTAACGATTAACTCGTATATACGAGACGCGGAAGCAAAAATCGTGTCCCAGCTCGTGACGTCACATATGATTACTTGCGAGAGAAAATAGTTTGCGTTACTTTGGAAATTTTCATGCAACCAGCAGATCAGACAACACTTTGGACTTTTACATTGCATTGGTATCACAAATAATTGCTTCAAAGGGATTAACAATAAGATGAACTGTTCTTTTATCCAGTTTGACATCCTGGACTTTTACCCATCGATTTACAAGGAACGTCTTACCTTAGCTTTATAGTTTTCCAAAGAATACGCTACTATTTCCAACGATGAACTGAATACAGTAATGAACTGTAGCAGATCTGTTCTCATTCTCAACAATGAACAGTGAGTTAAGAACTAATCTTATGATAACTTTGATATACTATGGGATCGTTAGATTCTGCAGAATCGTCAGACTTGTTGGGTTTGTTTATCATATATACTCTAAGTGTTTATGATGATGTTAGTGTTGAAAATGTAGGGTTATATAGAGACGATGGTCTTATGTTAGTAAAAAATTCTACTAAAATTAAAGTTGACAAATTAAGAAAAAACTATTCATAGATATTTAAAAAGCCTAAACTTAAAGATATGGTCACTACTAATGTTAAGCAGGCTGATTTTCTTGATGTTAATGTTCATCATCGTACATCTGTAATCAAATATATAACATCCTCTATAGGATCAGCAAAAGCTATTCTAACAAAGATGATTTAATTAGTAGTGTTTATTATACTCACTTAAAAATAGTGGTTACAAGTGCACAGTTATCAAGAATAGAAAAGATGATAATAGCCATCGAAGAAAAAGTAATAAAATCATTTGGTATACACCCCTATTTAACCAAATGCTTAGTACTAAGTTTGGGCAAACGTCAGAAATAATCCACTCAGTAAAATATTTAACAGAAATACACTAAAATTCGCTATAGTTGCGCCGATAACCTGAAAAAGAATTTTAAAACATAATAACAATATTTCAAATCAAGTATAAAACCTGAGTAATAATGGAAGTTCCATGGTAACAGATATCGATAATATTAACAAATATAATTTCAGAAATTCTAACGATTGCCCATTGCAGAACAAACTCACTTCTTTACCTAAGCACTATTTCTACAATCGAAAATCTGCATGTTGAAATATTTTATATAGAGAGTACTAAGAATTATTTTAAAACTAGGTGGTACCAACATATCCTATCCTTCACCAATAGCACTTATAAAAACAGAACATCCCTTTCCAAATATTTTTGGAATTTAATAAAACTCTTACGGTAAAATGGAAAGCTTAAAAAAGGTAGAAATTGTAAATTCTGAAATGTAACTTGCTTCTTATGCTTTACGAGAAAAATTAAATTATTTCATTTGCTGATAAAAATTGTCAATTAAACAAAAGAAATGAATTAATTGTAATTTTCAGACATAGTTTACCTTTCACCTTACAATGTGGTTAAACTTTGAATTTGGTAGTACTATTTCATATGGTCATATTTAGTAAGTAAATTGCAGTGCACCTTCTATGAGCGAATATTTGATTTTGTTTATTTAGATTTAATATAGCAATGCATTGTTACATAGTCGGTATTATTAACATCTTTTATGGATGACACACATTTTTTTTCAATTTTAAAAGATTTAAATGTATTCACTGGTTTCTTAAAGAAGCATTTTAATTTTCAACTACAAAATCTACGTTACAAAAAGCTATAACTTTGATTATCTTCCTACCCCTACCCTTAGATTCCTATGGAAGATTTTACAAGTCATGTTTGTCTGCAAATTTGACAGCTTATAACTTGGATCATTTACATATCTGACACGAATGACCTTGTCTAGGATTCTTTTTCAGCCTACATTATGCCATGATATAAATGTTCGTTTTTAGGTTAATGTTGAATTTAGCGAAGGTTAGACACCTAATTGGTTAATCAGGGTAAAAGCAAAAGCCCCATTTCAATATTGATCTGTTGTTTTGTCGTCTTCTCTTCTCTTTCGAAAAAAGAGGGAATATTTTGTTTTTGATATTAAAAAATTTCATTTACTCACCTGTTGATTAGCATCTCCTGAAGAGGCACAACTTAGTGCCGAACACGAAACTATTGTGTAGCGATTTTAAACTGTCTTCGATTTAATCTTCTATAATATATATATATAAAATATCATACCTGTTGCTAAGGTAATGGAGCTAAAATAAGTGGAGTTAATCCGATTGAAACAAAATTGACTTCATTTATTTATCGCAGTGTTTGGAAGGGAAGTTTTTAAAAGGTGACTGTTGCGCTACACCATAGAAGTTCCATCTGTCACCATGGCTAGTATTTTTAAACAAGGTCAACATTCCCCGGGTCCGTCATCCACCATAGTCCCCAGATATCGCGTCTTTCGATATTTTCGTCTTCAAATATTGAATCCCAGTAGTAAAGAACAAGATTTTATGACGTCAAGAAAATCCAATAGAACGTGACAAGGCAGCTGCTCCCTATACCCAAAAGGATTTCAAAATTCAATAGAAACATCGCTGGCTACAGGGTGTGGATTAATCATGGGTCTATTTTGAAGAAGATTAAATGCCGAATTGTTATGTATTGATATTTTCTTTTTATAGCACCTTTCCCAATACTTTTTGACCAGCTTCAAAATATTTTTAAAAATTTGGGCGAAATTTTTTTTTTCAAATGAATTCAAAAATAAATACAAGAAAAGAAACAATTTGTTAGTCAAGATTGATAAGCTTTTGATCAAAATTTTAAATTTCGGGCAAGACACGCAAAACAGCAAACTGCTAGATAGAGGGACTGAATGATCTTTTCTGTAAGTTTCTGAAGCATTTCTAAGACAATTCGTACATACATTGCTTATACACACACACACACACACACACACACACACATATATATATATATATATATATATATATATATATATATATATATATATATATAACACAACACAATGTGCACACACAAAACAAACGACTTTATATATTCATGGCCGAGTGTAATTACGAAAAGCAGCAAGAATTAATTTAATATACATGTAAAAATGAATAGGAATAACTGCTTAGAGTCAAGCCTATTGTGTCAGAATTGGATTAGCCTTCAATTCAATCTTATTGGTTCTTATTAGAAAGTTATTTTGTTCGCTTTGCGTTCTTACCCTTTGGACATAGGCAAGTGAATAAATGTAAATTTATTTTATGTCATATGTTTCCATCCTCTCCATCTACCCCTCTCTCTCTCTCTCTCTTTCTCACTCTTTCTATCTCTCAAAGTTTTTACTTATAGTTATCTATATCTTTATATATTAAAAATGATATACTATCTATCTATCTATCAATATCTATATATCTATATATCTATTTATTTATATATATATATATATATATATATATATATATATATATATATATATATATATATATATATATATATCACATTATCTATCTACATATCTACCAATCACAGTTTATTATCTATCTATCTATCTATCTATCTATCTATCTATATATATATATATATATATATATATATAGATATATCACAGTATTCATCTATCTATCTATCTATCTATCTATCTATCTATCTATCTATCTATCACAGTTTCCTATCTATGTATCTATCTATCGCATTCAATTATAACCTTCTCAAGGGTCTCTTATCTGTCCAAGTTTATAACTTAATAGCAAAAGACTGTTAAATTTATTCTGTGTTACATTTTCTAAAGAAGCCTAAACAGACATATATTTACTAAGTGAATAAATGTACATTTCTTTTATGTCGTCTATTTCTTATCTTTCAATATAATCTTTAAAATAACGATAGACATATTTTGCACCTGATATCATATTGGTTCTAAAAAGGATAGTGTTTCTTCCACTGTCTTTAACAAATACATTTTTCTTGCTTTATTTTTGTTACAATTCTGATCTGTACATCGGAGTTTAGATAGGTTTCGTCATGAGACACATTAAACTGACTGTTAAAGCTCGCATTAATTTGCATCTGGCTTTTTGATAGCACTGTAAGCATGCAAACGGGACAATATGCTGGTCACTAATATAACGGGAGATTGCTATGGAATAAATATTTATAATTCCATTTGAATTCTTCACGTATGAACGTTAATAAATGCGTAATATAATAACACCATACTTCACGGTCTCCTGGATTAAATTGTTGAATGCTGCCATAATCATTGCTTTCAGTTCATCTTTCGTATTACAAAGAATTTTTTTGTCTCTGGTTTAACTGCGGCCCACACATAACCATCAAGGGGGTTGCAGTCTGAGGAGTTAGGTGAACAAATTTAACGGGTAATATGATCGCAGAAATTGTCTGAAAGGCATGGCTAGTTTCCCCCGCTTGCATGCCATGATGCAGTGTCCTGTTGTCAGAAATAGAATTTTTCAGCAGCCACCCTCTTGACCCAGGGAAGCACTACACCCTCAAGGCACTTGATGTAGGCTTCCGTTTTGAGTCCCAATAACAAATTCGGGAGTTCTTTTTTTTATCAAAAGGATCAGAGTGAGTTTTTCCGAGCCTTCGTACCTAAGTAATCACAATTCGGCTCACCCAACTCTTTCCGAACCCTCGGGACTGATTTCAAATTAACACCCAAACATACTGAAATGTTCGCATTGGAGCTTCGGGCGCGAATTCCAAACAGAAGAGGCTGTCGCTTCCAAATCTATGGCGGAGGGAATTGCGACATTTTAATCTTTTTAAAACCAAAATCAAACAACGCGCATGCGCGAAATTAAAAAAAATGAAATGGCGATAATTTACCCATTGCACTCTCTATATGAACAAAACCCACTTATATGCACACAAAAATATATAATCTTCTGTTGTATCGATATATTTCTCCGTTTATAATTACGTCAGATTTTATTTTTATCATTTAACACTCTTATTGATAAACTTTCTTTCCTTCTTCAAAATATGTAAGTCACTAGCGATAATACGGTCGAGCTTCAAACATGAATTATCGTCTTAAAATAAAAAGAAATCTTTAGATGCACTTCAATTTCTGTCTTTTTAAAACTAATATATTATTGGTCCTAACCTGTCATCTCGATTTCAGTCACTTTCCCACCGGCGTAACGTATCTTCTCCGTGCCTTTTTTTTTATATATATAATTGTATCGTAATTGTTCTGAAATTTCCTCGTTGATATCTAGACATTTTGAGTTTAATCGCAGTACTAGATTGGCATAAATATCTCATAATTTTACAGTTGAAATGACTGTTTGTTACAGTAAGTTATATGCTAAGAATTTCCTCATTCACACTTCTCGCTTATGAAAGTTTGTTCCGGCTTGTTGCTTCTTAATCAACTTTGATCTTCCAAACATTAAATGTAATTTCAATTGTTACCTTCTGTCTTTATTTTTAATTATTTTTCTTGTGTTGATCTCCGTGCTTAACAGTGTTTGTTTTCTCGTATTCTCTAACACTTAGTACTCCTCTTGTATCTCAGTGGCTTTATTACCATGCTTGGGATGAAATGATTAAGATATTAAGAGATACGTGAAATATTTGCCGAAACACAGCAAATGACATATAAGTTAATCAGGTTATACAAAATCACTGAATTTCTAGTTATTCTCTGTCTGATTTTGCGGCAAGGTTCACATGTTTTTTCGTCTGTCTGCTTTGGTGTGTGATCACGCACCTAATCGTGGCGCTCACCACTTTTTCATTAATACATTTCCTCATAAAATTAAAAAAAAATCAATAATGAATGTTTCTGTAGTCAGTTTCTTCTTGCCTGTAATAGATTCCTGTAGCAGGAATATGAATTTAGGTCAGCCAATCGAACAACACGTATCGCATGTTCCCTACGGTGGTCGCATGTTACTTTGACTCCTGTTTAAGCACTTTTTATAGATTCATTGACAGTTCTAATTTGAATATCTTAAAATAGCTTCTCGCGAAACTCTATCTGAATTCCAGATCTATCATTTTAATTATGCAATTCGTTAAGTTGACATTTTTGGTGGAAGGTAATATTTTACATGAGATACAGTCAGAATCAGTTTTTATCCGGCATTTAGACCATTTCTCCTACTATTAGTTTCCATTTTATAAATTTGTCTATAATTTGTTTACACAAATTATTTCCATTCGCAACGTAATGCTTATTAACGGTTGTATTTAATTTCCAGATGTAATTATTGTGTATTCTTTTCACAAATACACATGGAAATGCATGAATTCATCTTTCCCACCGCCAAGTTAGGTGTTAATAACTAAGCCTACAGTATTTTCTAGCGTTGGTTGGTTTACCAATCTTTAAGAAGGACAATTTGGAATTTAAAATCGCTTACGCATGGGTCGAGTCATTCCACTCGGTAAAATATATATCTACAACAGAAATTACAGCAACAATAACTAAAGTGGTGAGACTGTTAATATACATTTAAAAGGACATATGTCACCATCATCACTAATTCCAGTCATATTATACTGAGAAGAAAAAGGCTGGTTTGTACATGTAGTAATGGTCTCCTCTCGCGAGCAACGCAGACAAGAGGAACAAGCAACTGATTTTTACTAGTTATCGTCAGCCATAATCTTAGCTGATGATGACATTTGGCGAGAATATCGTTTTAAAGCGATCAACCATTTAAAAGAAAAAAGTAAGAACAATTCGTACTAACATATTTGTTTTATTTTTTTTCTTTATATGAAACCTAGATTAATGGCGTCCATACTAATAAGTGATACTTTGGTAAAAATTGAAATTCAATTTCAAATATTTCATTATTCAATTGTGACACTTGGGAAATGTACAGGAAGGAAATAATACGGCAGTCAATATAAACAGGCGACTTTTTTTTTCAAATAAACTTTCCTGATTATGTAGGACATTGTGTTACCCCATTTAAAAATGACTCTTCTTAAGTGCATTGAATACACATTGACTGCTGTTCTGAATAGAATATGAGCATATATGATTTTGTTGACATTTACATGTTTTTTTTTTTTTATTATACAATAAATATTCATTTCCCATTATATTATTTGACAATCCCTTTCTGAATGCCAGAAAATGAGGAAGACTTATAAAATTATCAATTGTTACTTCTTCTTTTCATTAATTCTATTAAATTTATATGTGATTTTAAATAATAAGGAATTGAATAGCGCAGGATTTTTCAGTTATCTTTTGTCTTCATATGTTTTGAGGGAAGATAACATCAGTTATTCATTTCAGTGAGTATTGAATACAGAGTGCGATTGGTAAATTGTCGCCATTTTATAACTTTAATTTTGCGCATGCGTCTAGTTTGTATTTTATTTTGTCTCTGGCACAGTTTAATAGGGTCATTTGGGTACCGTGTCTAGAAAGAAGAACAGCAATTCACTTATACCCAGTGAAGAGTGGGCAGACTCGCCCGCTTACGAAACTCTGGAGTCGGGATGCTGAAGATAACATCAATGAGATAAGGGACTATTATTCTATTAAAACTCTACCTTTGATATCGAACATTTCATTGCAAAGACTCCTTGCCTTACATGATTTTTTTTCTCTCAGTATCCCACTCACTATCAGCATTTTGGCTACATACTACCTTTGACCTCACTATATATATATATATATATATATATATATATATATATATATAAAACTAAAATATAAAATATGTGGTAGTACATTTTAAAAGAGGCAGTAAAAGCCACACTTAAAATGTACGATAAAAAAGCGCTCAATACAAAATTCCCAAGAATTTGTGATGTAGAGCATAATATAAGCAGAAACACTAAAACTCAAACTACCACGCTACCTAGGTTTCGACTGTTAGTACTCCTCAGGCAGGCAAAATGAAAAGTTTAGTTGATTCCACTCTGGAAACACCGGAAGTTCTGGAAAAATCTAACTTCCGATGTTTATATATTAATCCACTAAACTTTTTCATTCTGCCTGCCTGAGGAGACCTAACACTCGAAACCATGTGGCCTGGTAGTTTGTGTTTTAGTGTTTCTGATTACATATATATATATATATATATATATATATATATATATATATATATATCCATACACACAGATATATATATATATATATATATATATATATATATATATATTTGTGTGTGTATGGCTATGTGTATGTGTTTGTGATGCTCGCTCAATAAAGTATGTAATCGCCCTTACCATCCATTGTTGATTTTATGTACACACTGTATTCCTGATAATGTACTTTCATCTGCTTAAATATTGCAAGATTTAAACAAGTGTAAATTTTTTTGGTGTGTCATTCTCTGTGTAAATATTCACCAGCAAATCGTAGGTGGTTTACATATGCTTCGTTTTATGATTACCCCCATTCATTCTCATTTCGTTTTCTGAAAGATTATTCCAAAATTCTGTAAGCGAATGAGACATATTACATTATCATAATTCGTTTCCTATCGTTAGTTTGTGTATTCGTATAATCGAATCATTGTTCCATTTTACTATCAATAGCTTTCTTTAAGAATTTCCTTAATCCATTTTTTCGTACTATTGTAAATACTGTTCCGTTTTCTATTGTATGTATGTCTTTATGTAAAAAATAATGCACAAACAATGATTTTGTCTCGCATAGTTTTATTTTTTAACAGTTTTTTTTTTTTTTGCTTATTTTCGATGTATTGCTTAATACTCCGTAAAAAAACTCACTTGGCTGATTTTAACTAGAAGATGATAGGCTGTTTTTAACTATTTAAAAGCTGAGTATATGCTAAAAATGTTTCGATCTGTAAAAGAAGACTGAATCAGGTTAATTCAAAATATATAATATTCCTCTTATTCATGCAAATCATTCCCACATCGAACATCACTTCCTGATTTTCTTCATACATTACAATATGTTTGATCGCTGAAATACTAGTTTTATAAAATTCATCTGGCTGAGGACATTTCACTACTAATTTCAGTGTTCTGTATTTATTTGCTATTTTGCTGCTTGATAACGCCCCTACACGCAAGCCACCAATCTGCCATTAATTGGCATGATACTAGGGTTTAGCGCTAATGGCCCGCTGTTTGATCGACGCCGTGTTATCACTGGCGGACCGCTAGAGGCCAACCGGTGGCACCTCAGTTGCAAACCGGTGGCTGTCACCAGAGAACCAGTGGCGTTTCCACTGACTTCCCGCCACCAAGTCATTAGCAGCTTGCGTGCAGGCGTGTTAACATATTTTTCAAGAAGAATTCGATTGCTGCCCACGAACAATCGGTACAATAAATATATTCTGCCAAAATAAATTCCAGTGCCAATTCTGACGAAATAATTATATCTACAAAAAAAGATGGGCATCTCACACGTCTCCTCATGTTAAAAATTAATGAGGTTTAAATGATTTTGCGTTAATCATTTGTACAATTCGTCTCTAAATCTGCTACGATGCCATAGTATTTCTTCTCGTTTCAAATTTTGGAATCATACACACACACACACACACATACACACACAAACACACACACCAAGTTAACTGTTGTTCCATCAATAACATCAGCAGACATTTTGTCACATCCGGAAATATCAGTAGCGATATTAGCGTTATTTTTTATAAATATTTCAAGGCATACATGTCTGCATATTATCCGTTCTGGGTATTACGATAAACTACGTCCAACAGCAAGGTCTCTGCTGAGAAGGTTTTGAGAGAGCGTGGAACCACCTCTTAACTGCTGGTGTTTTCCAGGTCCACCGTTATCCGCAGTGGTAGCAATTGTTACGGTCTCAACTATGAGAATATAGTTAACCATCAAAGATCATGCACGGGTTAATCGTCAAGTACAAACTGAAAACTGACCATTGTTCGATTTTTACCTGACGATTATAACCTACTTGAAACTTATAATTGTACTAAACGGTGAAGAACAAATACACATTATTAGTATAAGTATTATTCCTATGATAGAATAAGGTACAAGTGGGAATCGTTTATTAATTGTTTCCCTTTATTTAAGTTTTAACGGATATATATATATATATATATATATATATATATATATATATATATATATATATATATAAAAGAAATGAATATTGCCTCGCCCCAAAATTCTGAAGAAACTTAAAGATATGGGAAACGTGTTAAATTATTAAAGTTTCTTTCGTAGCATATCATTTTGTAGAATTTTAATCTGTATTTAATTTCAACTCATATATATGCATACAAAAAGCAATACACATAAATACATATGTATATATGCGTTTGTATGTGTGTGGGAGAGTGTTATTCATTGGCAATCACGTTTTCAGTCATCTAGTGAAGATTTTTAGCAACGTTCTCAAGGTTAATTCGAACTGTTGTGAATAAAAAATAATATCTTTAGATAATTAAATCACTGTAAAAATACATTTTATAGTGTCTAAAATCTAAAAACAAATATTAAATATATCAGATATACGTAAAAGTATTTGTAAACATACTCTTTATTCTAGATATATTTAAAAAGATGAATGCAAATTCTCGCTAATCGTTATAACATTATATGTCTATCATATCAGATTTCTACTTTAATTTTTAGGTTCCTCAGCCCATTTCTATCCACATTAGCTGAGGAAATAATCCCTTGTTTGTCTCCAAAATCTTTGAGTTTAGATATTTTTATTCCTGTCAACAACTAGTCATTAAATTAAAAGAAAAATTTAACATTACGCCCCGGGGTAACAGGTTCGTATGAATGTACAGACCGAAAGAATTAATAAATGTAAAAGCCAAACATCAGATATCTGTCTCGAAGTACTTAAATTATTTCTGAAATATTTTTAAGGATAAATTAGCAATTAAAAATAGCCCTCAAGTTTGGGATATTTGCGGAAAGAAACAGCGCCATACCAACAGTGGTCAAAAATAATTTGTAGGCATGTGACATTACATTTTACCATATATATATATATATATATATATATATATATATATATATATATAGATAGATAGATAGATAGATAGATAGATAGATAGTAATATAAAATATACATACACATGCAAAATATATATAAATACCCATACATGTATATTTTTTGAATAAAAATTCCAAGAGGAAGAATCCAGGGAGAACTTAATGTCCAGGACAGAGTAAGGATATAATAAAAAGGCTTAAACACTAATATTCCATGGTCATAATTTATTCCATTGGAATCGTAAATACGATCCAATTCATCAGACCTACAAATTCAAAAAGAAAACAGAAAAAACAACACCGGGAATATAAACAGAATTTAGAGAGTGTGTAAGTATCAGGAGGAGAGAGATTAAACCTTAACAGGGAGAAGTTTAGGAGAGGTGAGTGGAAGGGGTTTAAGTAAGAGAAAAATGAATGTTGTCGGATGTCTAATGCATAAAGATACATTTCGTGGTGACATACACACATCATAGACAATCTAATGTTAGAGTAAGAGGGAGGAAAAGACGAGGTGGGGGAGAGAGATGGGACGACGGAAAGTAAAATTGAACGGCGTGCCGCTTTTTAATTGAGAAAATTTGACAAATTTAATATCAACTACAGGTTACAAATCAAATATAAACATATAAAAATAAATATAACGACTATCTAATCCGGCAAGGACCCATATTTTTATGTTCAAAAACACATGCGAATACACACATACACAATAACATATATACGTATATACACATAGGCGTGTACCCACATACACAAATATATATACCCATGTACACACATATAAAAATATATTCACATATCTACAGATACACATATTCATGTATCTCCATATACACACACTTTTCACATACATATACATACATACACATGCACACATGCATATACCCATCTATACACACACACACACACACACACATATATATATATATATATATATATATATATATATATATATACATGAAAAGTGTGTGTATATAGATATACATGAGAGAGAGAGAGAGAGAGAGAGAGATGGGATAAAAGTTCGTAGCATTTACTTTTATAAATGTAAGTGATCAATACAAAGTAGAGCAAAATATTATTATAATAAATCTATGGTAAGAGATTTTATTATAATCTATTACAATAAAATTATTATAATAATATATTGCTCTACTTTTCATGGAGACATTTTTAGATCGTTACATAAAAGATTTCATGTTTCAATATTTTGATTGTACTGTGAAACATGAAGGCTTATGTGGAGCGACGGAAAATGCTTATAATTTAGTATTTTATATATATATATATATATATATATATATATATATATATATATATATATATATATATATATATATATATATATACCGTGTATACCCGTGTAACAATGCGATGTTTATTTGAAATACAGCTGTACATTTTGATTAGAGTAACTGGATATAGAGGTTGGTCAACGGCGCAGCAAGTTGCAGCAGTAGATACCGTAATTTTGTATCTCCTCTATGATGCGACCCCTTAAAATTAGCTACAAAACTGCATCATCAAATCGAGATAGATATATATATATATATATATATATATATATATATAAGAAGGAGAAGAAGAAATATAGTTTTAGGTGTGCTACATTTATGGTATAATCTGCTCAATATCAGTGAACATTGAAGTCAACACTCAGATGCGACAGGCTATTTCGGGCTAGGCGCAATCTTCAGGCACACAAAAAACTTCTATATCTATATTCATATATATATATATATATATATATATATATATATATATGTTGAAAAAAAAGCATAAAATAAAGGACAGTCATATGAGGGAAAAGTAGCAATTGTAAAAGAAATATTGGAAAATGTCCACGGAAGTGGTCGAATGTGCTTGGCAGAATTAAATTTAATGACAAATGTAAAATCTCTATACTATAATACTCCTACATAACGAAAATCTTAAGGGTGCTGGAAAATTAATCAAAAGTATTTAAATCTTCCTTGTTTGCTATATATAAGAAAATATTATATAAGAAATATTGCTTCTTAAAATATACATTAATATACACACACAAACATGTGTCTGTGTGTGTATATTTGTGTGTGTGCGCACGCGATTGTGTGTGCGCACGCGATTGTGCGTGCTTGTGTTCTGGTGTGTTCTCAAATACACTCATCCTCCCTGAAAAGGGAACACCCCATTAATCAATGGAGAAATACGAAATCTAACAAAATAAAAAGCATTCATTTGTATGGAATATCCTGAATTTCATATCTTCAAAAGAATATACATTTTGCTAGTTTGAAACAGCTTTTCAAGAAATCGTAAAATTGAGATGACAGACAAATCCAATGTTTAATGACCTCAGTTCCTGCAAAATATAAGGAAACGCTTGGAGTAGCCTAATGCATATTCATACTTCAAAGAACTGTGAGAATGTCCGTTGCAAATCCTGTGTATATCTGATGTAATAAATTAATGGATATTAACTTGCAGA
>CAHIKZ030000987.1:227500-270000 GCA_903632075.3 Acanthosepion pharaonis | reverse complement strand
CTGAAGATTAATTTCATTTGGTTATATATTTCTTTCAATAAGGGTATTAATTATATTCCTGCTATGCTGTTATCCGATATACGTATCATCTAAGTACAGTTGTTTACGTGTCGTGGGCAGCCACTGACATCCAATCAGTATGCACGTGGTGCTAAAGAGGTTACCTTCTTTGTCACACATCTAATGTACCTGGCTTCACTTATGATCTTTTTATGACATTGAATGCAAAATTTAAACCTATTTTGATATCACTTTGAGTAAGCCAACTGGGTTTCGGGTCATCCAAGTCCAACCTTTCTTAGAAGTAAGGAAATTTTTTTATATGAAATTTCATTAAGACGAAATGGTATTTCATGGTTTGATTTGGTTTGGTCTGTTTAGTTTTACGGCATATCAACCACAAACGTTATTTAATGTCGACTATTTTATTGCAGATAATATGTCCCTTCAAAAACGTATTGTTGCTAATATGTTTTCATTCACAAATGAATCGCTGGTATTTTTTTTTTTTTCAAAAATGTATCGCTGGTAATATTTTTTCAAAGATATATTGCTGGAAACAATTTTTCAAAATGTATTTCTGGAATTAGAACATATTTTTGAACTTTCATTGTGTTTTGACCACAGTTTAGGGGTTAATTATTTGTCCATAGTTGGAACCCTAACAGGTGCTACAACTCCGGGTTAGGGCAGATATGGGAACACCAGCAATTAAGATGTGGTTCCAGTCTCCTCAAAACCTCCTGATCAGAGGCCTTGCTGTTGGACGTCGTTTATCGTCTTACCCAGAATGTGGGTGTGGTTTATCGTCGGCATTTCGGGCGATTTCATGGAGGTAATCAGCGTCTACACTAACAGTGACTAATCACTATTGTTCACGGCTTCAAGTACATAAAAAATTCAGTATATATATATATATATATATATATATATATATATATATATATATATATATATATATATATATATATATATATTTCTTCATGTTTATACGTATCTATAGCACCTTTTTGGTGTATTTTTAATCTTTATTCGTTTGTTGATTTCTTTTCCTGTTTTTTTTATTCATTTTGTTGATTTCTTTTCCTGTTTTTTATTCATTTTTTTCGTAAATTTAATAAACGCTTAGTTGTCCTGGGGTGAGTTAATCTCGTTTTGGAATTTAATAAAAGAAGTTGTTTCTGTATTGTACGCAGTATTCATTGTTATTAGTAAATGAATTAAACACAAAGATTTCTGTTATGGAAAACGAAACTGCCAGAAATAGTATTCCAGTTCGATCAAGATTTTTACCCGTGGCAAATCTTTCGAAGCTTCAACCTCATAAACAGTCTTTCTCAACCTCACATTGTAATCACAAGTAAAGAACTGACATATGTCTGTGTACGTGTCATTTATTCTCTTCCGAACGACTGAAGGAAAATTAGTGAAAATATAAGAAAGAGAAAGAGATAGATAGATGTAGAAATTGATAGATATAGAAAGATAAACACATAAATGGCTTTAAAAAAAATAAATAAAAATAAAAAAAAACTTTTGGGAGTTTTTATTTCAAAAGATAAAAGTTATATATTTAAAAAAAAATAAAATTGCCGCAGTGTAATTTTAAATTGGCGCTTGTAAGTTCTGAGCAAAAATTATTTTGCAGCAAAAGAATATAAATTGCGTGGATGAGCAAATTTCCGGAAATCTAGCAGCATACGTCCCCCGTGGGAGGAGAAACTGTCGTGACCGTGATTGTTTCTCCTGCAAAAGCGGAAGCAGGTTCGATTCTTACCGAAGAATTCATGATTTTCGTTTTCTCGAATATTCAAGCTGATAGACAGAAATACCTATACAGTTTAAAACACTGAAATTAATAAACATATGTCAGATTAATAAATAAAAAAAAATACACTACTCGTTGATATATATATATATATATATATATATATATATATATATATATATATATATATATATATATATATATATATATCTCGATCATGATATGTGTATGTGTAAATATGTATGAATAAATTGTTTATATAGCTATTTGCAGGTTTGTGTTCAGTACACACGGAAAAATACAATTTAATACTTTCTCTCACTAAATTCATATATATATATATATATATATATATATATATATCGTGTCTCCAATGTCCGTAACTTACTATTCCCGGAATTTTTATATATGCTGATATAAATTTATTTCTTCATATTTAACGGAAGGATTTCCTTTAAATCTGAAAATCATCGCTTCTGCTCTCTGTTCTTCAAAGGTTCTTGAGTCGAACCCCTGCCAAGGCAAGATATATCACAAACACTTGAAAGCATCTATGTCTTTAGATCATAAAACTGATTTTCTTTTTTTTTTTTTTTGTATTTTCCTATTCTTCTCTCTCATGTTTCTTTTTTTTATTCTCTTTTCAATTTTAAGACTGTGTGAGGACTTACGTTCGCCGTGTGTGTGTGTCACTTTCTTTGTTAAGTTCTTCTTATTACTCTGATTCTTGTTGTCTTCAATCGATATTTCCCAATTTTATTCTTCTTTGTAGGCGTTTGGTTTTCTTTACCTGTTACTAACTTAGTTATAAATTAAGCTATTTTTGCGTCAGTATTGGTACATACTATTATCATTATGATTATTATTATTAATATTATTATTATTAATAATAATAATAATAATAATAATATTAATAATAATCCTGTTCTACTGTTGTACATTCTACATGATCTTCTCCTCATATTTCATTTTTATTCTCCTGAAGACTCCCCTTCTGCTCTTTGTTGCTATTCTCATGCATCTCATGCCCCCCTTCTTTCTTCGATATATTCGTAAGAATTTGTTTTCCCGTCGCCCATCTCAGTTTACTTGTTCCTCTTTCTTCTACTCCTCTCCCTTCTTCTTCCTATTATTATCATTATTATTATTATCATTAATTTTATTATTATTATTATTATTATTATTATTATCATTATTATTATTATCATTAATTTTATTATTATTATTATTAATTTTATTATTATTATTATGATTATTATTATCATTAATTTTATTATTATTATTATTATTATTATCATTATTATTATTATTATTATTATGACTACACCTTCTCCTCCTCATTTTCCATTTATATCTTCTTTCTTCTTATTAAAGAAGTTTGGTGGTATTTAAACATTATGTCGTAGTCATCTTTTTGCGTGAGATATTTTACACAGTATTTTACTTTCCCAACCCGTCAGATCATCATCATCCTCATCATGTATTATTATTTATATATTATTATTATTATTTATTTATTTATTTATTATTATTTATTATTATGATACAGACGATAATGGGTATGTCCCAATTCACGTAAATACAGTAGTAAGCACTGTATGTTGGTCTGCATTTGGAGATTCGTCTCCAGCTGTGCTGGTCAAACTCTCTGCCTCCGGGCATAGAGGATCCCCAGATGAGGCTATGTCGAAGGACAGGGTCTCGTCTCAGGAAACAGATACACTTTTATACGTGGTCTACAGGGATTTTTTGATCGAGCTTAGAGGCTCGGATATCCTACATTAAATTCGGCCTTGTGCCCCATCTGGCCGCATGGGGCGTTTGGTAGATATCCTGCAGTTGGAGATTTGTCTCCACTGTGGCGGTCAAACTCTCTGCTTACGGGCAGAGAGGATCCCCAGACGAGGCTATGTCGGAGGACAGAGTCTCATCTCAGAAAACAGCTACACTTGACTCACTTCGAGCAGTTGACTACTTCTACGCGCCGCTGGCGAAAATTTATATGTGTTGTTCTTGTACTACGTATTATCGTTTATTACCAACCTTCGTTTGACTATTCTATTCAGCAACCTTCCCTAGGTTACATTATTATTATTATTAATATTATTATTATTATTATTATTATTTGTATTACTATTTATTTACTTATTTTGAATAGCGTTGCATATGAAAGACAGCCAGAAACGTATATCCCACAAGAGATGACTTGTACTGTGAAGGGTTAGACTATTCAGGACAACCTTCATCTGGTATGATCGATCGTAGAACAATTAGACAGTGAAGCCGCGCTGATCAACTTAGATCAATTCAAGGCATTCGATAGAGTTGATCGTCGTCTTCTCGGGGTTTGTCATCGCGTCGACCCGGCTTCGGGCGGTACTTGTATCCGTCTCTTGTATCGGTTCCCCGGTGCGATGATGGAAGTGAATGGCGTAATGTGGAAACCGTTTATGCTGTCCAGGTCCATTCATCTGGTTTACCCGCTTTCGCTGATACTGTACAATCTTGCGTTGGTCCCCTCATTTCGCAAGTTAAATGTGAATCCTGTTGTACATGGAATTACCCTCACTGGTGTGACCATCCCGGTCAGGTATTCAGTCTATGTCACTTTCAGGCACGATATAACAAAAATGGATCAACATGTCACGACAGAAGTACAAATGGATCGAAAAATGACATTTGTACGAAAATAAAAATACAAACTAAAAATAATGCAAACTTAACCCATGCTATAGTTGTGGTATGCTTCATTTCATAAAGGACTGTCCATTTAAAAACAAAAAAGCGTTATAATTGTGGAAAAACTGGTTAAAAATGAAGTTACTGCAAGTCGAAATGCAAAAGGAATGCATAAATTAACTTACTGAATGTAGTGCTACCGGCTAAATTACTGGAAAGTTCAAATAAAAGAAAATTCAAGAGAGTACAAAAGAATAACGCTAGAGTGACATTTCAGTTGGACACTAATAGCGATAATACAATTATTGATGAAGAACTTCGAACAGAATTGGCAAGCACTAACTTGATGGAAAAATAAAAAAAAATGTTGCAAGAGGTATATGAGGCAAGAAATGAATTCTTCTTAGGAAAATCACATGTAACATCGCTCTTGCAGGTAAAACAAAAAAACACGCAGATGTTTACGTATTAAAACATTCCAACTTGAATTTACTATGCGTCGATTAGCTAGAATTATTGGAACTATGGAATTGGCCAATTTAATTCATTCTGTGGAAAAATTGATTGCTTGTAAGAGAAAATGATTACAGCTAAAAAAACACTGAGTAAACTAAAAATGAATTCACGGCTATTTTCTCAAAGGAGTTGGAAAAATGTATAAAGTCAAAGGAATTAACCCTAGAAAACTAACCATCAATTTAAATTGCACCACTACTAACCATGGATTATAACATAAATGTAAATGGTTAAGGAAAAATGAGTAGTACCAAAAGGAAAAAACAGTAGTAACAAAAGGAATAAAACTTGAAATAAAACACTACCAAACTTAAACCATGTTATGGCTGTGGTATGCTTCATTTCAGAAAGGATTGTCCATTCAAAACCAAAAAATGTTTTAAGTGAAGAAAAGCAGATCACATATGAAGAAAAGAAAGTCGAAAAGCAAAAGCAATATACACATTAACTTGCTGAATGTAGTGCTACCGGCTAAAAAACTGGAAAGTTCAAATAAAAGAAAATTTGTGACTGTATAAATGAATAACGCTAGGGTGAGATTTCACTTGGACATTAGTAGTGATATTACAATTATTGATGAACAACGTCGAGCAGAATTGGCAAGTTTAATCTGATAAAAATAAAAAAGGCGCAAGAGGCATATCAGGCAAGAAATGAATTTTTCTTGGGAAAATCACGGGTAACAAAAATCTTGCTGGTAAAAATAAAAGCAGATATTTACGTATTAAAAAATCCCAACTCGAATTTACTACGTGTCAATTGGCTAAAATTATTTGAATTATAGAATTGGCCGATTAATTTCATTCTGTGAAAAAAAATGGCGGATTGTTAGAGAAAAAGATTACAGCTAAAGAAACACTGAGTAAACTAAAAATAAATTCGTGGGAAAATGCACATAGCATGGGCATTTTTTTAAATTTAAAGAAAATGTAAGATCAGCGTTTATTTTTAAATAAAAATACCGTTTGCTGTGTTGGAATCTATTACCATCGAAATGGTTAGGTTAGAAAACCGCGGATTTATTGAAAAAAAAATAGATTATTCAGAATAAGCCACGCCAGCGGTTTCTATTAGAAAGTAAACAAGATTCGTTTATGTGCAGATTTTTCAACTGGACTGAATAAATGCCTCCTACCCCTTGCATATCGCCTACGAACTCTAGTGGATATATTTACTAATTATTAATTGAGGGTATATATTTTTCAACATTTGACCTGTAGGAGGAATATCTTCAAATCGAAGTGTATAAGTTATACCATTAGTTTGTGACTATTGATACGCATAAAGGACACTACAAGTTTAAATGATTACCCCTTGGTATAAATGTGGCACCAGGTATTTTCCAGCAAATAATGGGTATGATGTTAGCTGGACTACACGGTTTTGTCACTTACATAGGTGATTTCTACGAAAATACAGCACGTAAAACTGAGACAGGAAATATTTCAGAGACTGCATCATAACAGTTTTAAAATCATTGACAACAAATGTCAATACTTTTTGGACAAGATTAAATATTTAGCTCAGATAATGGACGACAAAAACCCAGAACTCACTCTAGCAGGCGTCATTAAAGAGTCATTACCAACAAATCTGGTAAACTTGTAATCATATCTCGGATTAGCGAATTATTAAAATATTTATGTGCCATATATGTACAAATTACGAGCGCCTGAATAAATTACTTAAAAATGGTATGAATCTGAATTTTTCGAAGGGATGTGAAAAAGATTTCGAAGGAATTATAAAATTCCTAACTACAGAGTTATCGCTGATAAATTATGACCCGCACCGACAGATAATAGTAGCGTGAGACGCGAGCGAATAGGGCATAGGAGAGATAAAAGGCCATAAATTCAAAGACGATACAGTCAAAGCAGTACCTTACTCTTCAAGAAGTTTGACAAATATGGAAAAGTGCTACAGTCAAATTGAAACGCTTGCCATAAATTTTGGAAAGAGAAAAGAAATAACTTTCAGAGAATGTTAGGAAGAAAATTATATATTGCAAACTTATCATCGTCTATGATTAGGTATATTCTGTTCTAAGAAATTGTTTCCATTATATATTGAAAAACAAACTAAAGCATTGGGCCAAGAATCGGTGAAATATGATTTCAAGATGGAATCTCTATCTTCTAAGAAATTAGGACAAACAGATGATTTATCCAGATTGATATCGAAATCTAAAGAACATTTTGAGTATATTGCGAGTACATCGCTAGAATCCAAAACCGAAATATAAAGCCTGATTCGTAACACTCTTAAAGTACTGCCAGTCACGATAGACGTTATTAAAATTCTTAAAATAATACGTTTATATTTAAAAAAAAAATTATGAAGTCGAAATAGAGTGAAACGAAAATGAAGCTGTGATGGAGTGCATCTGTAAGAGGAAAGGGTAGTAATTCTGTTATCATTAAAAAGAAAAATTCATTTTAAAACAATTCCAGATAGGATAGCTGTGAATAGGGTGAAGCTACGGGTATTGACCGAAGTTGGCCAAAATACAGTTACAAAATATTATGGTTGTAATTCAGCACCAAAACCACCACCTATAAATTATCAGGTATGACCGAACACGTGAAATCGGGGGCAAGACTATATATGTACTTACCTGGACTACTAACATATTCATTCTATTTAATTTTAGTCGACAGTCTTGTAATATGGCCTGATTTATAAATGTAAATGACCACAAAGTATTATCATATATTTTACCACAATAACCATTAAATCTTGGGCCAAATTTCTGTAAGTTTTCCATATAAAAGGATTTATTTTCTACATGGTTCCTTGAGTTCATAAATTCTACGAGGAGAATTATCTTTATAATTCTTCAATATCCAGAACGATTGATTTTATAATCTTATATCAATTTTAGGGATATAAAGATAAAAAAATAAAAATAAATATATGCCCCCACGATTCTATAAATATATAACTTGCATAAAACCAAAGAACTGCCCTGAATTTTCAACTCTTTACATTGGCAGGCTCTAAGAACAGGGCTTATATTGCAGTTATCAAAGAATAAAATGAATGTACGGAATTCTTGATATTGGCGTCTTGTACAATATACGACCAAATAAGTAGTGAGAAGCTACTCTTTTAAGATTTCCTGCATCCTTTGGCATTAGTGAATAGCATAATTCCTAGAACCTAGTGGACTGGCCCTAGAGAATCGCTAAGTATGAACTGTGTCAAATAAAGGATCAAATAAACTACATCACATAACGACTTTTATCATCAGCAGCTAAAACGGAATATGACGTGCAACTCAATGATGACATCATCAAGATATTGACATTCCATACTACTTCAAATAAAAGGTCAGAAAAGAAACCCCTATCACTATTGGAAAGAGAGATAACAGCCACTGGATTTGGGTAACCTATTTTCTCGAAAAAGTGCTTTAAGAGAAAGATTTTATAAATTTCAAACGAAATTAATAAAAGCTGCTCAAAGAAAGAATTCCGAATAATTCTTACTAATACCATTACCATTAATATTACCGCAGTCTGCTACTATTCTACTCCATTATTTTCTGTTAGAATTGTCTGTGCAACATTTTTTCCAGTCTACAAACTCTTTTAAACGTTACATCACACTGCTGTTTCCATGTCAAATGTTAATATATGCCCCATTCTTTAGTTTTCCGAGTTCAAATATTTACCGATAGAACAACTTATTATTATGCCGTTTTCATTTTTTTCAACTGTTTTTATCCAAACACCAAATTCACGATTTACTGATGTGTTTAAGTTGTGTATATTTATATCATATATTTTATATATTTATTTAATATCATTTTACAGAATAAAATTTTATCTGGTGGCATTGTTATATCTAATAAATACATTTTTCCGTGCAGTTTTTAAACACAATAACGAGTCTGTTAACTTTTCGATGTCTGCGATTATGAATAAAACCCTTATAAATAGTCATTATGTGGTTTCTAATATTGTTTCCCGGTGATGTTAATACAATTTTCTAGTTTGAGGTGCAGTGTAATAATTAAATATATCCCAATGAATATGTTTTATACTTTGGGTTTTTGTATTTCTTCAGTATCATTATCGAACAGTCATACCAAAGTATTTAAAAGTATCAACATATAATCTAAATATTTGGCTTAAAAATTGCATATTATGTTTTCTTGTTATTTCTTGGTAAATAGGCTTGGTTCTTTGCAGCCTGTATAAACGCCTCTCTCTCCACTTTTAGCTCTGCCCTGTTCATCCAGTGATGGTACAGCGTTTGTCTATATCTGCACCACGCAAATCTGCGTCATGCATATCTGCATCATTCTGAGTGCCAATAGCTGTTTTCGTTACCAGGTGATTTTTAAATGAGCACTTTGCTATGGCATCCATATTAATAATTACTGCTTCATTCATTGGTTGCATGAATTTTGTTTCATTTACAAATATTTTGATTTCTTTCTGATTTATTTCTTCTCTTTATAAAAATAGTATTTATTATCTATTAATTAGTTTTATCATCCGCTCAGATATTCTTCTTCTTCTTCTTCTTCTTCTTCTTCTTCTTCTTCTTCTTCTTCTTAATAATAATAATAATAATAAATAAATAAATATATAAAAACAAAAAGAAAGAACTACATACTATACTTTTCATCCCCGCCATTGTGATGACTAGAACATTAATAAGTAGCCTTATGGCTAGTCCTTCGATTTCTTACCTAGAAATTATCTTTATATTTGAAATGTTTTTGTTGCCTACATTCTTAATATGATGAAAGTTTCCTCAGTTCAAAAAGTCATTTTAGTACTTTTCTACTCTTCTTAACTTCGTTACAAGCAGTGTTTTTGTGTTTGTTCCAACATTCGACGAACCCCCAACTGTATAAGAAGAAAAGATCACCACTTGTGAGAATCTGTAAGAAACATCAATAGCAGAATGCATAGATTCGAATCTGTCTTATCTCAACAGGTGTCGCGGTAATTATAGAAACTCAAGATGTGTCAACGGGCTAAAGGCATCTTCATAAGAAAGTCGTCCATACTTTGCTGTTGATTCAATGTTATGAGAAAGAAAAGTTTGCGTTTCTCATTTTGTGTGTTTGTGAATTTCTAAATAATTCGAATTTTGAAGCTTAACGTCGAAAGATTATTTATTTCATTTAATTAAGTTTTTCTTCTCCATCACACTTTCTTCATGCAACACTTTTTCATAGAATGAAGATGGAAATCTTCAACAAATAATTTCAACGGTAACAGTTTATTCTATTGCACTTCTCATTTATGTACCTGTCATCTGGTCATTTGCTTCCAAGTCATATTTGATCTTCAAAAATGAAAAGGAAATATCAACCGTTACATTCTGCATTGTTAAGCCATGTTATTTTATTGTTCTCTTTCCTTGTTTAATGTTTTTTTTTCTGATATTCATTCAAACTCAATAACCTACTCGCTCATTAATGAGTTGTTTTGAAATGATTAAAAAATAAACGAAAAAAAAAAAAAGAAACTGTGTTAATAACTTAGAAAGTCTAAGATATTATTGACCTGATCAAATTAATATATCTCTATATTTCCTCTCTCCATATATATATATATATATATATATATATATATATATATTCGTACACACACACACACACACACACATATATATATATATATATATATATATATATATATATATATATATATACTTCACATTTCATATGCACACTTCATTGATCCTTTGAATAAAATTTGCGGCTCCAAACAGATAGTTCCCTAGAAGAGATGATTTTTTACGTACGCATCTGAATCGAAGAATCTCCATCTATATAGACCAGGTATGAAAAAAGGCACATTTTGTACCATTTTATATATATATATATATATATATATATATATATATATATATATATATATATATATATATATATGTGTGTGTGTGTGTGTGTTTGTGTGTGTGTGTGTGTGTGTGTGAGAGAGATAGTATATTATTCATTAAAGTACATCAAAGACTTCAAATCCCAGAGTTAATAATTTTTATTTCATTAGAGCTCTAAAAAAGCAGCTGATATTTGCTTTTTTAGTGGTGTCAAGAATTAAAAATTATTACACATGGGATTTTAAGTTTTTGATGTTCTTTTAATTAATAATAATTTTGCTTTTGTCTTTTTTGACTGAAATACTTTATATTATATATATATATATATATATATATATATATATATATATATATATATATATATATATATATATATATATATATATATATATATATTATGAATATGCTATATAATTTTATCCGTTAACTTTGAGTGTTTCTTCAGTGTCAAGATACAACAGCCATACACTAGGTAGTTAACAGTCTCTTCATGTCTATTCGTATTTGGTTTACACAATTATTTATTGTGTGTGCTTGCCACTTCCTGGTAAATAAGATTTGGTCCTACGCAACTAATATAAACGCCTCAATCTCCTTTTTATTTTTACTCTGCAGTGTTCTCCCACGGATTGGTAGTATCAATATCTGCATTGTTATTGCTGAGTACCAACTGATCAATAAATATTGTCGTTACCAGGTGATTTTTAAATAAAAAGTTTTGTCATGGAATTCATTTTAATAAATACTGCCGCATTTATTGGCTACAGGAAATCTAGTTACTTCATTGACTTTCCCAGTCTTTTTTTATCTATCTATCCATCCTAGTCTTTTTTCTATCTATCTATCAATCTCAGTTTTTTTTATCTATCTAGCTTTCTCTGTCTTTTTTTCACTATTTGTCTATACATCCCAGTCTTTTCCTATTAATCTAGCCATCCCAGTCTTTTCATATCTATCTATCTATCTATCTATCTATCTATCTATCTATCTATCTCGGTCTTCTTTATCTATCTTGCTTTTCTATTTTTTTTTATCTATCTATCTATCTATCTATCTATCTATCTATCTATCTATCTATCTATACAACCCATTCTTTTCGTATCTATCTATCGATCCCAGTCATTTCCTATCTATCTATCTATCTATCTATCTATCTATCTATCTATCTATCTATCTATCTATCTGATTGGTAGTATCAATACCTGCATTGTTATTGCTGAGTACCTACTGACCAATAAATATTGTCGTTACCAGGTGTTTTTAAATGAACATTTTGTCATGGAATTAATTTTAATAGATATTGCCGCATTTATTGGCTACACGAAATCTAGTTACTTCATTGACAATGATTCTGTTGTCATTGATCACTCCATGAATGGGATATTTATATTGAAATCGTGTTTTTCTAGGCAGAGATCTTGTTCTACAGGTAATAATTTTTCATGAGGTTTTGACTTAATTCGATTGCGATAATTATTAATTCTGTAGTGAAAGGGTCATTCAGATTTTCCTACATATTGTTTCTGGCATAGTGTGCATTCTATGAGGTAAATTATATTGTAACTTCTACAGTTAGAGTTGTGGTAGATTTTGAAAATAGATTTAATGACTGAGCTAGTGAATAAATTCGTGTGTCTAATGTGGTTGCAGAATAAACTTCTTTTGTTTTTACATGATTGAGAAATCCTGTTTTTGTTGTTAGTTTATTACGGATTACCTTGTTCCCTGATATGTGGTTACTACCTATGATTTCTTTTAGGTTCTTAGGTCTACGATATGCTAGAAGGCCCGGTTCCTTAAACAATTTTTTTAGGTCTGGTTTGAGATGTAGTATTTCCCAGCGACTTTTGATTATTTTTATTAGTGGAGACAGAGTGGTGTTGAAAGTGGTTAATAGAGGAATGTGGCTAGATTTATTTTTAATCTTGTGCATTAGGGTGTCTTCTCTAGGTGTGGAAATTGCTTTATTTATTTGTTCCCTTATTAGGTGTTGTTTATAGCCCCGTGTTGCTCAAGATTTCCAATGTGTTTATTTAATTCTTCATTGTTGGAGTCTAAGTGCTTGTGAATAGGGAAGGTTCTCTTTAAGGTGTTTAGGGTGGGAAGACTTAGTGCTGATAGTTGTGGGTGTCGGTGATTTTAGTGTGTAGTGTCGTTTGTAGTTTCCTGTTTTCATTTATGTAAATGCGGGTCTCTAAAAATGTTACCGATGTTGTGGATTTTTCATAGTCAAACTTAATTGAGTCATGCACTGTGTTTAGTGTCATGAGAAATTTGATAGTTTTGTCGTCACTTCCCGTGTAGACAAAGAATATATCATCGATATATCTTGCATAGAATTTGCAGCCGCTACCGATGGGAGGGCTGGATATGGGTCTCCTCAAATTTTCCCATGAATGTTGTGGCATATGATGGAGCTGCAATGGTGCCCATGGCACAACCTCTTATTTGAAGGTAGTGTGCTCCATTGAAGTTGAAAGTATTCAATGCAAGAATATGCTCCATGAGTTTTATGATAAATTCTGTGGGGGGGTGTCTTGTTTTCTTCTTTTAGTAAGTGCTTCCTGAAGGGCGGTTAGCCCTTCGATGTATTTAATGTTTGAATAGAGTGACCTTACGTCCATAGCATTCTCTTGAATTGTTTGTATGTGATTAATTTTGTTAGTAAATCTGTTGTGTCTCTGATGTAGGATTTTAATTCCTTAGCTATTTTTGTATGTAATGGTCTATGTATTTGGAAATTTTGGTCGTTTAGCATTTGAATGATGAAATGACCGGCCTTCCTGGGTTGTTGCTTTTGTGTATTTTAGGAAGGAGATAAAAGCGAGCAGGTGTAATGTTTGTGGGTGTTAGTTTTGTACATGTTTCCTTGTCGATTAGATTGTTGCGAAGCATTATGTTTGGTGAGCTAGTTAATTCTTTTTGGTATTCGGGGAGGGGATCTGTAAGTAAGCTTTTAAAGGTTTCTTTGTCGGCTAGCTGCTTGTTGGCCTCTTTAATGTATTCTTTGATTCCCCAGATCAGTGTGGCACTCCCTTTCTCAGCCTGTGTTATGATTAGGTCATCTCTATGTGTCAGAGTGTCAAGGGATATTCGTTCCCCTTTTAGTAATATTGTTACATGACAGCTTACGTGCTATTATTTTCTTTGTCATTTGCTACGGCTATTTCAAGTCTCTGTATAGTAATGTCTGTGTTTTGTGAGGTGTAGGTAGTATCCTTCTCTTTTATTGAATCAAGTATGGAAGGTGGGTGACCATTGTCTCCGTAGTGGGCTTTTAGTCGTATTCTTCTGAAGAAGGATTTCAAGTTCTTTGCCAATGTGTCTTTATCAAACCTTAAAGGACTAGGGCAAAAGCTAAGTCCTTTATTTAATACCCTGAATGTATTGAGTGAAAATTTATTGTTGCTTACATTTATAACTCCTCCGTATGGGTCAGGTTTAAACTTGCAAGCATGGCGAAGTTCTTTCGTAAAAGCTTGAAAGCTTGCATCATGTCTCATATGGGATGCTATACCCCCATCCAGGTGTCCTGTTTGGAGGCTTATTCCATTGTTTTAAGGTTGAGTGTGTTTGCAGTTGATTGTCTACTAGGGGCTAATCTGGGTGGTCTGCGATGTCTGATAGGGTTATGCGTACTGTAGAAGGGCTGCTGTGTTTTGGTCTGTGTATGTTTGTGCGGCACCTTAAGGATGTCCGTGTAAGTTAGTGGTTTGTTTTGAGTCTGTGTTTGTTTTGAGGTTCAAGCTATCGTTGTTGTTGGCGGTGTTGTTATTGTTGGTTGTGGTGCTGGTGGTTGTCTGTTGGTGTATTTATTTGGTCTGTTTTCTGTTTGCATTGGTTGTATGGTGGTCAGTGTAGTTGCGGTGTTTTGTTGTTTTCTTTTGTGCTATGGTCGTTCACTTTTTTCTTTTGTGCTATGGTCGTTCACTTTTTTCTTTTGTGCTATGGTCGTTCACTTTTTTCTTTTGTGCTATGGTCGTTCACTTTTTTCTGAGTTTGGCTTGATTTCTCTTTTGTTCTTCTGTCTGCAGGAAATATTCCATTTTAATTTTCTTTGATTTTCATTTTTTTTTTTGTAGTTACCTCACTGTTTGGTCTGTGTGAGCTTTTAAGACAATCTCTATGTTAGTATAGTCTTAAGACAATCTCTATGTTAGTATAGTCTTAAGACAATCTCTATGTTAGTATAGTCTTAAGACATTCTATATGTTAGTATACCGTGTCGGTTTGTTTCTTTATTTGCTCAATAAGCAGGTTGATTTCCGCTGTTGTTGCCGTTATGCTTTCCTGGCAGAACTGTGAGGCATACTGCAGGAGTTCCCTGGAGAAGTCTTGTAATTTACGGTACCATGATGCTAGAAACGCATCATTATGGTTCTCTATAGATGGTTCCAAATCAATCCTAAAATTGTTCTGTACTAGTTGATCCTTCAGGCATATCCTAATATATTCCTGGTGTGATTCATACCTGGCTAATTCGTTGGTTGCTCTATCCACACGGATAGCCAATAATTCGTTGTTTATTGGTTCTGTTGGTGATATGTCCTCGGCTTTTGCTTCAGTCCCGTGTCTATTATTCAGGATTATATTTTGAACAATAAAAAATATTAAAAAAATAAAATATTCAGACACACTGGGTTGTAAATTAATATTCTTTCATTTTTATTATTATTATTTCATTTAGATTCCTCGACTAGTTCCGGCTAAAATGGCCATCATCAAGAGAAAAACAATTCTGCTTGCTGGTAGCAGTGAACTACAGAAATGAATGTTTTGATGGAGAAAATGAACGTCTGTAGTTTTCATTTGTTTTGTTTTTACTTTTTTATCTTTTTAACATGAATCTTTTAACATTCCCTGTGTTGGTCAAACAGTCTCTTTTAAATGGTTATTTGAGATAAGAACTGGATGGATCCATGCTGCTCTGAATTCCCCTGGTCAGTTTGAAAGATTTATTGATTACTGGAGAGAGGATGTTTCTCTGTTAATTGTGCGTGTGTGTTATTTGGTTCTTAGGGAGTGAGTGTCTATGATATGTGTAAGCGTGTATATTACTGTGAGTGTGTGTTATCATTTGACTCATTAGGGAGTACGTGAGTATGATGTGTATAAGTGTGTATGTTCATGTCGGTGTGCGTATAAGTGTGAGGCCTCAACACGTCCGTAAGCAGGTCTGTTTTATGTGGGTGAGAAATGTGAGTAGGTTTTTTTAACTTGTAGGGTTATATATTAATATCTATATTGTTAAATTTATGGTTTAGCTGGATATATATATATATATATATATATATATATATATATATATATATATATATATATATATATATATATATATATATATATATCCCAGAAAACATGCTAAAGTTCATCATCGTTCATGAAGGAATGAAAGCTAATATCTTGTCTGATGTTATGATGTCAGAATCCGTTGACGTTACAAACGTCAAAGGGGTGTATCATGGTCCCTGACCTTTTGCCCTTTTCGTTTCAGTGTTGCTTAAATATGCTTTCGCAGACACAGAAAGCAGCGTCAAGTTTCAGTTTCGAACTATCGGTGGTCTCTTCATCAGCGCTTCAAATCCAAGACCAACCTTCGTACATAAATTATTCGTGATTTGTTGTTAGCTGATGATGTAGCTCTTATAGCGACATCCTTTGAGGACGCCCAACATCTAATAAATCGTTTCTCTCCTGCATTTAAAGCATTTGGTCTTGCACTTAGTATGAAGAAAACTGAAGTAGTGCACCAACCTTGTCCTACTCCGAAGCAATTCTGTTTCTGCGGTGAGAAACAAAAACCACCAGTCTACAAATTTCTAGAGAGACCACTGAAAGTAGAAGACAAAACCCTGAACTATGTAAATTCTTTCACCTACCTTGGTAGCAAAGTAAACTACAGTGAAACTTTAGATGATGAAATCATGCATCGGATTGCTAAGGCTACCAGTGATTTCGGTAGACTTCGCCATCACTTGTGGAATGAGTGGGGTAATCGACTGGATAGAAAAATTCGGGTTTACAGAGCAGTTGTCATTGCCATCCTTATGTACGGCCCAGGGTCGTGGACTCCATATAGATACCATATACAACAGCCGGATGTTTTCCATAAAAGCTGTCTACGTGCCATCTTTTTGAGTTAACCTTCATGATAGGACGTCTAACGTCGACCTGTTTAACTGGTGTAATATTGGAGAAATAAGAGTTAAGAAAAAAAAGACAGAAGCAGAACATATATATATATATATATATATATATATATATATATATAAGTAACGAAAATCTTGGTAGTGTGTAAGGAGAAGGAAATCCTGAGAGCTCAATGTTAGAGCGAATAATTTAATTTAAAGAAAAACAGACCATTTTAAGGCTCCATTTGTTATAATTTATTTCACCAGAGAATGTATTTTTCTGATACAGTCAGAGTTACGGTGGACTGGTCATGTCATGAGAATGTCAGATGAATTTGTTCGGAGGACGCATATTTTCTATGACAATTTCTCGGACATTCAGTCCGGTAAATGTTGTTAATACTGTTTATTATAAACAGAGCATTTACTTAAATATTTGTATCTTTAAAAAGGAATGTATAAACATAAAAATGACTTAAAATAATTGTCGGACTTTGTCCATGACATAATGTGTGACGTCATTTGTATACGTTTGGATACGCATCGAGCAGATATGAATGTACGTGAGAAAATCATGGGAAATTCTAGTTTAAAACAATAAAATCGACCTTGCAAACCGAAACGCTCCTCTATTGTGAAATCGATAAAATCACGTCAGGCTATATGACGGTTCCGTATAGGATACAGGTTCGATTCCTGTCGGAGGACGCATATTTTCAGGCCGGTAAACAGAGCATTTACTTTAATATCTGTATCGTTAAAAAAGAATGTATAAACATAAAAATATTTTTTATATATATATATATATATATATATATATATATATATATATATATATATATATATATATATATATATATATATATATATATATATATATATATATATATATATATGAAGGAATATAGTCATAAGATGTGCTATATTTATGGGATAAAGTGCTCAATATCAAAGATATAGGCGTGTGTAAATATAAAGTGAACATTGAAGTCAACACTTAGAAGCGATACTCTGTTTCATGCTAGATGCAATCGTCAGACCTGACTATTGCATATAGCATGAAACTGACTGTCGCCTCTAAGTGTTGACTTCTATGTTCACTTTTATATATATATATATGTAATTTATTCGAAAATTTTAATATATATGGATTGTCATTCAACACCATCACTTGATAAGACACCAGAAGTGTTGAAACAAAATGGCCATTTTTGTAGTGATTTTTAAGCACATTTATGTTATAATTTTCGAATAAATTATATTTGCTCTACTCTGTGTTGAGCAATCTTTTAAGAATAGTATTTTTGGTTATTGGAATTTATTCCGTATATACCAATCCTATACTCGAGTATATATATATAACGGATTCGGAGGTTTTTGTATATTATTTGAATTCTTTGCGACGATGGATTTCTCGCCAATTAAATCATTAACCTATGCATTTGTTTTTGTGTGAATAATTCATGAATTTGTAAATTGATTGCACGTTTATCGTAATTAAAATAACTGATCCAAGTGCGACTTTTGGATAATAAGTGCGACATTACTGTAATTATTGAACAATATAGATCATGCCACTTTGACAGAAAATTTACCAGTAAAAATTCGTTCATCACCATATTTGTACATGAACGCACAACTGTAAAAAATTTAAAATCAACCTCAGCGTTGCTACTGCGCTCCAAAAAACAATAACTCATTTCCAATAGCATTTTCGGATACAACAATACATATATTTTCGTTGTCCTCTTATTACTAAGAAAAAACAAGAACAACATCTATTCTATACCTGAAGATGTCTGTAGGAACAGACGAAAGCTTGTAGTAAAAATAAGAACTAATACGGCGAAATTTATAGAAACAAGGATCTTTTCATTCATAACGGATTCGGAGGTTTTGTATATTATTTGAATTGTTTGCGACGATGGATTTCTCGCCAATTAAATCATTACCTTTGCATTTGTTTTGTGTGAATAATTCATGAATATATATATATATATATATATATATATATATATATATATATATATATATATATAATGTACGTGATTGTAGTCTTAGCGTTGAATCACCGCATATATTGATGTATAAGGTAATTTTATTTATAGTGAGAACCCTGATATTTTTTAATGAATTTCAACCTCGAGAGAAAAATGTAGTATAGTGTAACTGGCATAAGTGTAACCTGTTCATATGTATTTTCACACAGCGACCGCAATAAGGGTCGAATTGATTGACGCGGGGACAATGAGCATTTTGGTTTATATCCTGTGATATGGGGGCCCCTGTTGCTCTCTTACCTTTCCGTTATTGCAGCCAGAGACATTAAGTGCATATACAAATACAGTGTAACCCGGATATAAGAGAGTTGTCGGGACCGGAGAAGAAGTCTCTTATATCCGGGTTTCTCTTATATCCGGGTTTGGTTTATTTTATATATATTAACACAGGCTCTAATTTGGGACCGGAGAAAATCTCTCTTATATCCGGGTTTCCCTTATATCCGGGTCTCTTATATCCGGGTTACACTGTACATAAGCACACATATATTACACCACCCATCCTCTCAATCACACGCACGAGTATGTGTGTGTACATATGTGTGCGTGTGCGTGTGTGTCCGTGCGTGTGGATGTGAGTTGGTGTAATAGATTGCGGCTAGAAATGAGAACACGGAGAGCCAAGTTCGAATCCTGCTCGAGTTTGTTACGTTTATTTACCCTCAAATTGGGAGAGCTATAAATCGAAACTCTGGGTAAAGGGCAATATTGCTTGGGCCATATCACTGTTATATACCGTACCTATGAAAACTAATGGGAATCCTCATAAATACGTTGTACACTATAGTAAGTGGGAGTAATATGCTGTCTATGTAGTCCACCACTAGCAGTGGTTTACCTATTTCACGTCTCTGGCGAGTATTGTATTTTGTTGATGTTATAAATTTTACTATTTCATTTCCAAACGCTGTTTTCGTTATTCCTCATTCAGTAACCCTATTTAAGTTACAACAATCACCTTGGTTGGCAATTAGTATATCAGAATTAAAACACTGAATTCAACCAAGCCTTGATACACAATTGCCACAAAAAATTGTACTAAATCTGTTGGCTGTATAACCCTCAACGGTAACAGGATTCGTTTATATATATATATATATATATATATATATATATATATATATATATATATATATATATATATTATAATCAATATATATTAAAAAATTAAAGCAGGCACTGAACAAAAGTATGAATACTGCAGTAATGTTCTGAAATGCCTATAAAGGAACAGTTTTTTTCATGTTTTATTGCGCGTATCTCCATTACATTATAACATGAAAATAATTCCATAATGGATAATTTTATTACGTTCTAATGAACGCTCAGCACATTGACAACCATTTTGCATTTAAAAACATAATGAAAAAATTATGGTAATGACTGACAACGTACTGCTTAGTGTAAAAACATGTACTAATGAACAACATATAGTTTCGTACTACTTGCACCACTTTAGATGTGCTTGGAAGTACTTGGAAAATTAAAATAAAATAAATTTAAACAGTTATAGAACATTTCTCTCATCCATTAACATCAATAGACACGAGGTTATTCGTGAGTATGAAAGGATTTTGCTAAAAGTAGCAGACATAATGTCAATAATTTATTCAAAAAGAGAATTTTCTGCCTAAATACACAAATGTATTTATGAGGATTCCCATTATTTCTTATGTGTGTTTGTATTCTTGGCTTTCTAATTATGGAAAAAAACATAAGTATTCGCGCATAATTCGGTCTTTTTAACTCCTATTTGAAACCTCAAATCTAAATTTGCGTATTATTTATGATAACTGAACATTTCTTTGTTTCTGGTCACGTATATTGTCATATTCCAGAGGATTTATCTGTCATTAGATGATATCTATGTTGCAAACAAAATAATGTTTAACAGAGTTTAGTTACGTAACCTAAGCGCAGAGATATTAAGTAAGTTTTCGTTGCTTCATTGTTGCCCGTTTCTTAATTAGCCCTCATTACTATTTCATTTATGTTTACATCGAAGTGGATTTCTTCGTCATCTTTACGACAAAGGATGTATTCTTCAATGACGTTCAACGCGTTCGTGATGGACTATTATTTTTTAATGATTTTCAAAATGTACCTGTGACCCTCTGCGCGGAATCTCATATCATGATACCTGTTTCTCAGAGTAAAGATTTTTCAAAACGAGTTTATTGCTTTTTGATTTTTCATGGGTTTTGGGTACATTTCCTGTTTCGCGATATGTCGTCTATTTAAATCCATGTGTTTAGTTGAACTTTAAAAATATGAAAAATATTATTTAAATTTAGCTCCTGCAAATTCTAAAATGTTTGTGCTTATTATAAATCCGAGAGGCTTTCCAGATGAATGAAAACAAATTCGATAGCTGATGATTTTATAAAGAAAATATATACCCTTATTAATAAAATGTAAACATTATTACCTTTATCAATGATGATATACAAAAAGAATTATTATGGAACTAAATCAATATTATGAAAAGATCTATTTTATCGTTGGTTAAAGAATAAAATAAATGCCTTTCTAATTTTTAAATAATGACATAATCGGCTCAGAAATTATGGCATTCAGAGATGTATCATTACATATAAAAAATCACGTTGTCAATACCACATTTCAAAATACATACGAATTGAATATAAACGTAATAATCAAGATTTTCTCGGACATATTTAATCTGAAATAAATTCTGAAACATCTTTCTTTCGATTTACCAATATTTTCTTTACTCCATTTAGCTTGTATTGATTATCGATTAATTTTGTTTTTTGCGGTTTATCAACCATTTGGATATTAATAAAACCGGGCTCGTACTGAAGACTTCCAGTACTACATATTTCAATTGCAATGCGAACTATTGTAAAACGAAATAGCAATGGCCACTAATTTCCATATGGACATCATTTGAGTTGTTCAATAACAAGAGGATACCTTTCAAAGTACGTCTCTGATACTGACGTCTGTCGGAATTAATGGAGAATGCTTGACTTCTTCAATGTGCCGTGTCCATTCAGCGCTACGCAAGTATGGTCTCTGTCAATTATAGTTCTTAGTAATGTTTGTTGTTTTGCTATCACTCCTACTCCCATTTGTTGTTTGACTATCACTCCTACTCCCATTTGTTGTTTGACTATCGCTCTTACTCCCATTTGTTGTGTTGCTATCACTCCTATTCCCATTTGTTGTTTGGCTATCATTTTTTCTCCCATTTGTTGTTTTTCTATCATTCCTACTCCCATTTGTTGTTTTGCTGTCACTCCTCGTCCCATTTGTTGTTTGACAATCACTCCTACTCCCATTTGTTGTTTTCCTATCACTCTTACTCCCATTTGTTGAGTTTCTATCACTCCTACACCTATTTGTTGTTTTGCTATCACTCCTAGAAACCATTTTATAAGCATGTTAGTTTATTTGTTGCTCTCCTGATATCCATCTTGCCTTCAATATTTCTCGTGAGTGTTAACATCCCCAATCTCCCTTTCCTCATTATGTGTCTGAGAAATCTCAACTGTTTCGTTTTGATGTTATGTATCATTGTCCTTTTGTTTCTATTTTCCTTAAAACCTCCTCGTTTCGCATATATTTCACTTGCACTGTATTTCTCAGCATGCTTCTGTAGAACCGTATTTCAGTTGCCTCAACTATCTTCTTCAAATTTGAGGAGATTTTCCAGAGTCCATTATCATATAGAAGCACTAATATTATATAACAGTACAGTATTCTTTTCTTTGTTTCTAACGATTTTCTCCTTTCTCTTTCTTAATATTTGTCTTGACGTTTGGAAACCATCTTTCGCTATCCCAATGACTCTCCAGATTTCACTTTCACATTTTCTGTCCTCTGTTATAAGACTTCAGATATATATATATATATATATATATATATATATATATATATATATATATATATATAATAAAAAGGCATAAACACTAATATTCCATGGTCATAATTTCCATTAAAGCTTAATTCTTGTCTATTAGTGTTTAAGCCTTTTTATTATATCCTTACTCTGTCCTAGACATTGAGTTCTACCTGGATCCCTCCTCTTGGAAAATTTTTTCTTTTCTGAAAATATACATGTATGAATTTTTTATATATATTTTGCATATGTATGTATTTTTTATCTATATATATATATATATATATATATATATATATATATATATATATATATATATATATATATATATATATATATAATATTGTCTTAGTTTATGTGATTAGACGGCGCATCTCTGACAGAGATGATAAAGACAAATCATTATTTCTTCTATGTGTCGGGCCGCTACTGGACGTTGGCGATCATGTCTCCTCACAGCTACTTTGTATCCTTCATTTTCTTTAAACATTCCTCGTCAGCCCATGGTATTCTAGGCGTCCTTCTTTAGAATCACGTTTCTGTAACCTCAAGTCTAGTCTTCCTCTCTGAAGTGATTGTCCGGCATTCACTGCTATACAAGAAGACGAATATTGCATAAAGTTTAAGTACTCTTTTCGTGTTTCTTAATTCTTCACTTAGTTTTTACAAAGCATCTTTCGCTGTCTAAATGTGCCTTTACTTTTCTGGTGTCGCATTCCCCGTCATTTGTTAAATAAGTTTCTAGATATTTAAATTTTCGTGCTTGTCTTATTTTGGCATCTCTAATTTGTAATTCGAATTTTAGCCTGTCCCTTTTGCTAATAACCATACGTCCTGTATAGATGTTCCTTTCTTTCTTCTTGATATTCTTTACTACCTTCTGTCCAATATCTTGTTATTTCCTATCTGTGTTTTCTAATACTTTGCCATCTTTATCTCTTTTGTTTTTAAGATTATGGTGGACTATTCTATCGTGAACAATAAAACAGGATCAGCATTAGATGGCGTCTTTCGTTTTGCACTTACGCATGCTAGCAGCGGATATTGTGCAGAAAATCAGGTAAAGGAAAGACATATTTCCTTTATGCTTTCTTAATTGTAATACGAGTCCAACCTTGCTGCGGGCGACAAATCCACGCTGACAGATGAAATTTGTTAAAGCAGGATTTTGATAGCATCTCTGCTTCAGAGCTTGAAGAAGCTGATCACTGCACTTCAGTCCATTGTCTTCAAAACCCTTTAACTTAATGAAACATATCTTTCGCCACTCCTTTCAGTTTAATGCTTGGGCTTCCCAGGTTTTTAGATCAAAGTTGAGACGTTTCACATTGTCTTTCAACTGGTCTTTGTAGCGTAAGACCGGACGTCCAACTGAACGTTTAGAGTCTAGTAGTTGTCCATTCAGCACATTTTTTGGAAGTCTATGCACATCTATTAAGATTATAACCGACAATAATCCTGGTACAATTCTATTTCATCTGTGAGGATATTATCCAACATTCACAGCCATACAGGATGAACGATAGGCAATGTATAGTTTAGACAATCTGTTTTAATCTGAAAACGTTTTGCCTACATGTTCTGTTAATAATAATACGTCTTTCATGTAATATAGTTTTTCAATAGCAAAGGAAGTAGAGATTTCTAACCTGGTATTAAATTAAAGAAATTTCACGAGGAAGATTAAAGTCTGACCTTGAAATGTTCTCATGTCATTAAGACATACCCGACGGAGTTTTAACATGGAAACAAAAAAGGAAAATCGATAAATAGGAAGTTCTGATCGGTTTCTAAGCGGAGATAGTCATAGAAATATAAACAGGAAATTAAACAGCACCAAACAGGAATTCAGACTTATAAAACGCGGTTGATACGCGTTGTTGATTAACTGAAGGTGCCCATCTTCCGAAAAATGTCTTTAAACATGTTGGAATTCTGTATCACTGTTCCACCTGCTATGAAATCCTTATTTAACTATATTTTATATAAAAAGCTTTCGTAACTTTGACCAAACTTTAAAAAAAACAATTTTTAGAACAAACGACTTTGTAAAAACATTGTTTAATCCCTATTTGAAATCAAAAACTTTAAGTTATTAATTCTTATAATAACTTATTTTTATCAGTTTAATATTTTTCAAAATAAACACCAAAAATTTTTTGCGTTTTTTTAATTCACTGCCTAAATGTTATAGATCTGTTAAATCAATTTCACGTCTTTCTTCTCTCTCTCTAAATATATATTTCATTAGCAAAAATTTAAAATGAATATCTTTTATAAATTTCATTTTCACGTTTTAAATTTTTTTAAAAATAAAAATTTAAATTTAAAAATCAAATGACCCCTTACTTTCATTCTTATAAATCATTTTATATATTTGAGACTCAACGGAAAATTGAATTTAACATGGAAAACCATTTTAAAAAGGAAAACAAAAACAAAATAAATAGGCAAGAACCATATTCTAAACAAAATCCCAAACCGTAATTTTTTTTTTTAACCAGATTTCAAAAAACGGAGATAAGTCATGTTTTACTAAACAGGAAAAAGGAAAATTAAACAGCACCTCTCCAAACATTTCAGACTTTTTAAAATTCTCCTAAGATAGAAAAGATTTTCTTCAAATAAACCTGTTTTTTATATTTTACAAAATTTTTTCTGAAAAGGTTTTTTTCCGAAAAATTTGGAAAAAAAAACCTTTAAAACAAACATGATTTGTCTATTCCCCTTTATCAATGTTTCTCTGAAGGGAAAAATTGCATCTCTCTCTCTCTCTCCTGTATATAAATATATATAAATACCTATATATATTCATATAACCTGAACAATAAATTTGCACCTGGAAAATCAGAAAAAAACGCACCAATTTTTTTTTTTTTGTGATGTGGAGATGTACGTATGTATATTTTTACTCATAGATAAGTCATTCCACTGAAAATAGAACTCTCTGTCATTTTCTTTAATAATAACCTTCTTCAGGACAATATTATATATATGGTTATTTTACTGAATTATTTGACATCAAGGAAAGTTCCCATAAATCCTTTTAAATGGATTAAAATTTATTAATATAATTCATTTTTTTTTTAACAAACCATTTTTCTAATTCCTTCTATCAGGGCCATTTTAAAACAGATTGTTTTAAAAGAAATTAACTGGAACTGAATTCAGAATTTGAATGAAAACCTTCGTAAATTTATTGAAACGTCTTCCTTTAAACAATATCTAGAGAGACGAGACGCGTTTTTGAGCAACATTTTAAAATGTACATGAAAACTTTACTAAAAAACGTGTGTAAACCTAAAGTTAGAAAATCAAAAACCTGTTATTCAAACTATAATATATATATATATATATATATGATTCAAAAATTCTTAAGTCTTATTTTTTTTTGTTTTTTTTATTTTTTTCAAAATACGGTGGGTGTCTGTTTTTTTTCTTTTTTCAGCAATATCTGTCTTGTAATTACAATTTCAATTTTTTGTTGCAAAATTACCCCAGACACAGACCTTTTCTATCGATATCCCCTTTTTCTCTATTTTTTTCCTACTCTCAGATTCTCTTTAATATAAATATTTATTCTATATATATATATATATATATATATCCATAGATAGGAGGACGTGGAAAAACAAAACAAAAATCTTTTCTATTCATGGAAATGCGATTAAATAAGCAGTTTAAAAATGAATCAAATGTCCATTTAATCCTAGGACAATATTCATATGGATTTTATTGAACAGACCACGAATGATTCTCTGAATATTAATCCATATATAATTATAATCATATAATATAATTCACTTCGTTCTTTTTCATACATAACCTCATAAAGGAGCCACGGTGAAGTGAAACTGCGTGCTTGGAGAACTCATGATCCGAGTTCGAATTCCAACGTCAGAAAAATTTTCATCTGTCAATACCCCTTGTGGAAATTGATCCTGTTCATCCCCAACTATGAGGAAATCAGACAGAATGTTGAACCGGTCTAGAAGGAATTATCTGCCATCCCGTAGCTTATACTATAGACCTACATAATCGGATTGAGGTTCCTCACTAATTTCAGCTTCGTTTTGGTTGATCATACGCTTGTTGCTGTTCCTTTGGATCCATCAGCGTGGAAAGGGAGGGAGATGTTGGCAAGGAAACATCATTTTGGAGTTCGATCCTAATGGATTCCAGAAGAGGTGAAAACCGTCATAACCTTCACTTCGTAGAATCTTTTTATATCACACACGGCATTCATCATAACTATGTTCACAGTAACCGAAAATTTGAGTGGCTATTGAGACTTACATGGGTTGAACATTAATATAAATTATCTAAGAGACTCTCTCTTGATACTGACGTTTATGTAAAAGGTTGCTTATTATGATATAAATTCACCTTACCAATTGTATCGTAATAAAAACAATAAATATATAATGAAAATTATATTAATCTGATATTCTTCAAGTTTAGAAACATTTTCTCTTCTAATTTATAGTTTAATTTATTTTTTGTCATATTCCATTTCTTTTATATATATATATATATTTTTTTTTTTGCATTTTTCGAATGTGTCAATTCTTCAATATTCAAACTGAAACTTCTTTGGCGAACTTCGAAGATTTAAATTATCCACCTAACCCTGTACTTTTCATCGCAACCTCGGGTCACAGGTCACGTGCAAGACTCCACGGAAAATGGGGGATCACTGTAAACGACAAAAGGAAAATGTCCAACAGCGGCGGCGCACTGTAGACGAGAACATCCGATTGAGTTATTGTCTGTGTGATGATGGGTCCTTTGTTACAGAGGTGAAGACCTCAGCAAATGATAGCAATAGAAACAATGACAGTCTGAGAGGGTCTGACATATATTTAAGTTGCACACACTTACCTATTCAAAGCGAGATAGCCGTAAGTGATTTCTATAGAGCAGGGTCGTAACATCCATAACAGGGAATTTCGCTCGTGGTCAGGAGAAAAAATCGGATGATAGACTGAGTTTTTTTCGACCAAAATTGTGCTTTCCATGAAAGGGATAATACCGAATGTGTGTACATAATGATTATTTGACTTAAAAAATTATATCTTCGAAACAGTAATTTTAATTAGTATCATTATATTCTTATTAGTACTGATGCATTTATTTCAACACCAATAACATGTTTAATTATACGACCATTATTACTAATAATAAAGTAATAACGTCGAACTTGAAATTATAATTTATTTAATACTGACAAAAAAGTAGCCAAGCTAGAAAGACTGTGATGGTATCTTCATTCTACTTTCCGTTGGATCTCTCAAAATATGCAAAGGTCTCGTCCACATTTTAAATCACATCTTGGACGAACTACATTTCAGGATACCACCAGTTCTAATCTTCACGGCTAGTACTAACCATGCCACTAACATGGAAGCAAACCAACAATATTCCCTCAGAATTACATTGGTGAAAAATAGCTTACACTTGAACAGTTTCTTCCCGCAGTTTCGTGGAACAAACTGTCAAAAGGATTTTCTCCCCATCCCTATAATTTAAAGCTTCTCAACGTCTATAGTAAACCGATATCTATCTTCTCTATGCGCATAAACTTCAGCTTCCTCTAACGCATGTGTCATCAGGAACTTGCATAGGGGGAAATTTAATATAAAAATATAATCACTAATTATGTCTTCTTCTTAGACTAGTTCAATCAGAATCTCACGTCAATATTGTCTTATAGAAATATCAGAAAGAAAAGGGAACCATGGGTAGATAAAATCAATCCATCGAATTTATATATATATATATATATATATATATATATATATATATATATATATATATATATATATATACATGAGTGTGTGTGTGTGTGTGTGTTTTTTTTGTGTGTGTTTTTTTTGTTATTTAGTTTTCCAGAATCCTTTACGTTTTCCGTTTTTTTTTAAGAGTAAGGGAGATGTGGAAGTTTTTTCACAGTTTTCATTGTCCCAAGAGTTTTCATCAGTTCTGTAGACATTTTCAATTAAATCTTAATTGTCTGCAACATTTAAAGAAATATGATTAAAAGAAAGATTGTTGCTCACACATATATTAATATATATATATATATATATATATATATGATGCATACATATATATATATAAATGCATATATATATATATATATATAAATATATATATATATATATATATATATATATATATATATATATATATATATATATATATATATATATTCACAGACTTTTCAAACGCCTTTCCGAACGTTCTCAAATATAAAAGCCTTGATAAACCAAGGACATCTTTCCTCTTGTATTTAAACTAAACCAACGAAATGATTCCTATATTACCTGGGTAAAGTCCCTCAGATGCCGAAACGCATAGGCGAAGAAAATTTTGCTTCTTGTCTTTTCCTTCTGATATCTTGAAATAAGTATATATATATATATATATATATATATATATATATATATATATATATATATATATATATATATATATATCATAAAAAAGGCTTAAACACTAATATTCCATGGTGGATAATTTATTCCATTGGAATCGTAAATACGATCAATTCATCAGACCTACAAATTCAAAAGGAAAACAGAAAAAACACTCCGAAAATAAAAACAGAATTTAGAGAGAGTGTAAGTATGAGGGAGGGAGATTAAACCTTAACAGAGAGAATATTAGGAGAGGTGGATGGACGTATGTATATTTTTTCTAATATTATCTATCTATCTATCTATCTATCTATCTATATATATATATATATATATATATATATATATATATATACTCATATATATATACACACACACACACACACATATATATATATATATATATATATATATATATATATATATATATATATATCAATTCAATTTAGCATAGTATCATATGAAGAAATATTGATTGAATGGCATAAGCCAATGTTGGACCTAGTTTTTCGCAGATTCCGTCATCTTAGCTGAAATAATCTAAACCAAACATTCACTAAAGCCAATTTGAGTGTCAAATATAATGTACATTGCAACTTTGGCAAGCAGCGGATGAAAAACCAGGCAGTTAAGGCCGAAAAAATAACTCTTCAAACAATTTTTTGTTGTTTTTACGTTAAACGCGTGGAAGCAAGCAGGATTAAAACCACACTATCTTATTTCTTGCATGATGGAATTTTTTTGGTGATATTTATGACGAAAATTGGATATAAATGAAGAAGTTATACACGATTTTAGTTTAAATAGTAGGAACAACACACTTTTTTCAAAGTTTTAAAAAAATTTTCTGTGAAGCCGATGTCGCAGGAAAACTGTCAAGCACTTTACATAATCATTGCAACATCAGCTAAATTTGCATCAAACACAAAGTACATTAGCTCATCGAGTAAAAATTTTGTTCGCGTGTTAACTCTGATTTGGTTTTTGAAAAATTCGTACCACCTTCAGTTTTACCGATTTTCTTTACCAACACCAGGTGATTGAAAAGTTGGTCTTGATATATTAAGATACATTTACAACATGTGTACAATTTCAACGGAATCGGTTGAGAAATGTGGATGTACATAAGTAGCATACACACACTCAGACAGACAGAAAGACATAGAGGCACATAACAGATATACACAAAGACACACAAACAGTCCTCTCCCATTTATAGATATAGATTAATATGAGTAATTGTTTGTCACTTAGCTGATTGATGTTACCTGCATTATTCTCTGGTTACCATATTAATGTTCTGTCTTTGATATCGAGCACATCTTGTCAAAGCCGGCTTATCTTACATGTCTTTTCTCTCAATATTCTATAGATTGTCAGCATTTTTGGCTTCATACTATCTTTTGACATCGCCATATATATATATATATATATATATATATATATATATATATATAAATGTGTGCATGTATGTGGGTACTACAGATCAGTTAGAATTAGCATGTGATGAACTTGACAGAAGAGTGTAAAAATGAAAAAAGATCTCTTAGAGGTATTGGAAAAAGAATGGAATCAATTGTCAAATGTATAATTTGAGAACGTTTTGCAATAAAAAAAATGGACAGCAGTAATCAAGACTAATGGAGAATATTTTGACGAGAGCAAAATTTAATGATAAAATGCTTTTTTTTCATTTTGTCTTAATAACATTTCTAATAAAAATTTTGCCTGACTTATTTTTTTAAACATGTATAATACATTTATCTTATTTCAAGTAAAAATAGACATTTTCGGAAAATATAAAAAATAAGGTCTCGCCTACAGTTTTTTGTAGTAGTATATATATATATATATATATATATATATATATATATATACATACATACATACATATATATATATATATATATATATATATATATATATATATATATGTATATTTCGATAAACGTGCAATCAATTTACAAATTCATGAATTATTCACACAAAAATAATGCAAGGTTAATGATTTAATTGGCGAAAATCCATCGTCATAAACAATTCAAATAATATACAAAAACCTCGAATCCTTTATGAATGAAAAGATCCTTGTTTCTATAAATTTCTGCCGTAATAAGATAATAGTAATCGTTGTCCTCTTATTACTAAGAGAAAAACAAGAACAACATCTATTCCATACCTGAAGATGTCTGTCGGAACAGACGAAAGCTTGTAGTAAAAATAAGAACTAATGCGGCAGAAATTTATAGAAACAAGGATCTTTTCATTCATAACGGATTCGGAGGTTTTTGTATATTATTTGAATCGTTTGCGACGATGGATTTCTCATAATTAAATCATTAACCTTGCATTTGTTTTTGTGTGAATAATTCATGAATATATGTATATATGTATGTACATATATATTTATATGTATGTATATATATATATATATATATAGATAGATAGATAGATAGATAGATAGGCAAAAAGTGGAAATATATAGATGGATAGATAGATGAATATATAGATATAAAGACGGTTTCTCCTGCAAAGGGTGTCAATTTTTTTAAACTTTTATTAAGATCTCTCCAATGTTCCGGTCGTTAGATTAAAATAAACATAATGTTTAAAATAAAAGGAACGTTTACTCAAAAATATCATCTAATTTACTGAAAATAAGTTGATATTTGAAGTTGTAATAAATTAAATACATACATTAATTCCTTAGGAATTTCTTTCATTGCTCTTCGGATACGAAAACTGAAGAGAATACATTCAAGGAAACCTTAATGTATAAATTTAAAGCCAGATATAATTTTGCTATCAATTGGTCAAAAGTCAAATCAAAAGATGATTTCTCCTGTAAAGTAGTACGCAATTTCGAATTTAATATACACAGAAACGCAAACACACAGATGCGCACAGACGAACATGCAACATTTACGTGTGGGTACGTGTGTGCGTGTTTGTTTTCATGGATGCACGCATAGCCTCACACCCACACAAACATTCGTGCATGAACAATGAACTATAACCTTAATTAGACGGACAAATCTATAGAAATAAAGCAAATATCAATTTTGATGTTGAGGGACGAATAAGAAATGTAAGAAAAAGAAATAAAATCAATGGAAGGTCAAGAACAGAACTTAACAACCAATCTAAACCCACCAAGATTAAAGGCAAAATAATATACACATAACTTTTCAAAATAATCGAGAAATATCAGCTGTTTAACTCCGCTTCGACGGGCGATCACATCTGTTTAGCAAAGGAACTTGGAAGTAGACTTAAGTGAAAAATAATATTCATTCTATTAACGCTCTGGCTCTAACTCCGATACTGAGCACTCTCCCACAAAGTTTACTTGCCTTAAATGCCTACTTATCAGCAAGCTACTGAAAAACGAATAATTTTGTCAAATATATATATATATATATATATATATATATATATATATATATATATATATATATATATATATATATATATATATATATATATATAATTTAAATTTAATTTAATATATATATATATATAAATTAAATTAAAATTGTACATTATATATATATATATATATATATATATATATATATATATATATATATATATATATATTTCCTGGAACAAATTTATGAAGAAAATTCTCTAAATGTCTTGTATTAAAGATCGCCTTTTATTTTATTTTTGCTTTAAAATGAATAGCGTAATAAGAATGTTTTATTTTTAAAGCCCAGTCAGCAGATAGTGACCATCGTAATAGTTGATATTATTGAATGTTGGCCTTTCCTTTCTTATTAATAATGCTTCAATTTTTTCTGTTTTTTACTGTAGAGGTGCCTATTATATTTGTATCATCAACGATTATGTTGCGGATAGAGTTTAGTAGATTTTCATGTGTATTTAAATGAGACTCAACTGATCTATCATCAGAGAGATGTATCGTGAGTCTTCTTGCTAGGCATGTTGTAGTATGTCGACTATGATTATTTTTGAATTTGTTATTCTTCATGAAAATTGTGATATGTGTATTTGTGAATAATATTGATTCTCTGTAATTTGGATCTTGCAGGTGAATTAATATTGTTGACAATGAATTTAGCAGTTCTAAATTTTTTATTGTTTATAATTTATTTAATTTTCTTGTTATTGTCGGGTGGAGTTTTATATTTATGTAAAATTTTTCCATGGGAATGTTAATTTGTTTATAGAAATACAGAATTATGCAATATACAAAAAATACAAAACATGGGTTGTCGGTTGCAGGAGGAGAAATCTCAAGGAAATCGTGTGTATATATATATATATATATATATATATATATATATATATATATATATATTTGCGTGTATACCATAGCCCATGTTTCTCTTTGTATCACCGGAACTAGTTAAATAACATAGACAATTTTTAGCACGTTTTTTTGGTCTGACACATTAATTTGGAAAATTTTTCAAAAATAAAAATCATTGTCAGATGTTAATGAAAGTTTCAGGAACTATTCACAGATGATCGAAATTATTATAAATATCTTTTTTTTTTATTAATGTCATGGGAGAAATCATTTTTTTAGATATATATAAGCCCGCCCCATAACTAATTTTATGAAACCACTAGAAATTCGATCGCATCAGGTTTAATGATTACAATAGTTAAAAGCACAAGGCTTTGAGGAATGCAAATCATGTTTTTTTTTGTTGTTTTTAATTGGACACCCCTACCTGAAAATCAGCTCTGAATTGTAACATGCAAAACTCAATAAAACAAAGATATTATTTAATTTCAAATGCTTTTATTTGCTTTTAGTTGTTTTTTATGAATATGGACAATATTTTCTGAAACCCCCCAAAAAATCGATGAAAAATGAAGTTTAATTAATTAATTATAATAGATTTTTACATTTAAGTTGTTAAAATATTATAAAATTAGTTTATGCCGTATCGGGTTTCCTAAGTGCCATTGTGAGATAGATCTTTTTTTAGCGAGTTGTAAATTGTATGATTTTGACTAATCAGAAGATCCGCAGTAATTAGAAAATGTAATTTTGTGTTTATAACCGGGCTGTAATTATAACGTAAGGAAGACCAACCAGAATACAATTAAGTTGCTTTATTTGAGTTAAGCAATGTTCTCCGCTGTTAATGCTTTTACTTTTGCGAAACACGTGTGGAGAAGTTAATTTGATTTTTCAATTTAAACTGATAAGGCTACCTACAAGTATCAGTATCATCTTATGAAATTTATATGACCTTATTTTTATATTAATCTCAGTTATGACATTTTTCCATGAATGAAATATCAAAATTAATAATAAAATGAATGGAAATACAAATAACACGGTTAAATGTAATAAATGAACATAAAATTATAGTATTTTATCTAAACTTCTGATAAAATTTCATAAGAAAGTTACCTATGAATTAATTAGATACATTTCTAATGAAATATGAAATTTAATCTCACTCTTAACAGTCTTATTTTAATTTCTTTATAATATATTTTCCATAAAGCATAATCAACCTAAAGGTGAACGCTAAGTAAAAAATAAATTAGAGCGCTGAAAGTTTTCCTTAATAATAACAAAGTAAATAATTTGTTCACTTAAATGTAAATTATTTCAATTTTCTCCTTCCGTAGAACAAATTATCCTCACGGAATCCATCAATATGTCATTCATTACCTGTCAAGTGACGCGAAAGTTTATGTCTAGCTTTGTTTTATTTTCCAATTACATCTTTTCGGCGCAGAAGCTAAGCTTGGTTCAAAATATTTTAAATAAACATTATAATTTCTGATTTTCTGAAAATATGTTTTGAAAAAATGATAATTGATATTTAAAAGAATTTCAAAGTGAGATTTCTATTTTTTTTATAAAATGGAAAGAAATGGTAAATTTTGCTAATGTCAAAAAAACAAGATTTTTAACGAAAATTTCGCGCGTGCTAGGAAAGTTTAAAAATTAAAAAAAAATACACCAAAATACTTTTGTTTAATGACACAGTGGATAAAGGCGTTGGTTACATCCAGGACCCAAAAGAATGTGAGTTCAATACCTGGTTAAGTCAGTGGAGAACTTTCAGAGGGAAAATAACAGAAGATAACTGATAACTTACATCCATTAAACATGGCACGTGGAACTAGAACAGTCTACCCCAGTGAGCGAAATAAAGGGTTCAGTTCGACATTCCAAACACTTGAAGAAGGCCGGCCGGAGCGTACAACGGCCGGAACGCTGTAATAAATATGGCAACACAGATGGCGAAAATAGTCCGAATATTATAAATAATGTACATAATACCTCATCTCAGAAATATAGACAGATACTGAAGTGTTGAAGTTATAATGAATTCATATACGAAGAGAATAAAACATAAAAAATCGATTCAATGATGTAAATTTTGATTAGACGGTGAACTGTACAAAATAAAAGAGCGTATGTTTGAGATGAATTTCGTTGATATACTTCATACAAACTGACAACTATGAACTATTGTGGTATATCCCCATATATATATATATATATATATATATATATATATTGTTTATTGGCACAGACTCCCAAGAGACACGAGAAATGATATATAACGTTAGCATTTTAAAAATTATATTTTTTGTTGAAGAGGTGTTGATAAGAAGTTGTTGTCTGTATTTATTTATTTTTTTGTATATTTTTAACGTGTAACATTTAGATGTATATGTTTTGCATTCCTTTTTCATCTTGCTTTATGAGTTGGGAGTGTTCTCTTTAACAGCCATTTTATTGTAGTTTAAAATCACATTATTATGCAAACCAAACGTAGTATACATTCGTAACATATAAAATGTTATTTGCTCATCGTCTTTGGGATAAAGAAACTCACTATTATTAATTATTTATTTAACATTAGATAAATCTTTATAGGATATTGTAAGAAAAGTTACAGTTACTTTAGTAAAGCTGCTATGTTTTTAATGTCATTGGCGTACACATTCATAATATCTGACATGGATGTAATTGTTTTTATTAACCGAAAGATTTTTATAATTTGATGTTTATCTTTAGCGGATACACGTATTTAAGTAGTCGCTCCGTTTATTTATTAATTTTTATTTTTATTTACCTATTTTCGTCTACATGCCTGAACGTAGGTTCTAACCCAGCCAGAGAGGGCTATTTTTCCTCTAATAACATTTATCGAATATGACGCACGGTCTAGTGGAAAAAGCGTCGGTTGAAATAATCCAAAATTGACTTGGCCCAAAGAGTTAGTTCAATAGCTGGCCACAGGAGAAGTGAAAACTTTGAGAGCTGAGTTACTAAACGGAATTAACTGAAAATGAGATGTCTTGAAACGACATAACACGTGATGCTAGAACAATCTTCACCGTCGACAACATAATGGGTTCCAAATCGAAATTCCAACGAATATAACTTGAATAAAAAAACGGCTTGAGCGAACAGAGGCCAAAACGTCTCTAATATGACAATGCAGATGCGGACAACTGTCTGAAGAAACAAATCTTAAAATTAACTTTTTTAACTCCAGAAAACAATTTGAATGTTAATTTAAAAAAAACTGCAAAATTTACGTTGCTTTCGCAAATACAATTTAGCGAACCATTAACTTCGTATTGTCTTGATTGACGTCAAAGTTTTCGAAAAATTCACAAACAAAAAATCGAATATATCAAAAAAAAAAACTATTGAATAATTCTTCTCATACGACTTACAAGTCTTTAAAATATTCCTTTACTGTTTGTCGCAAAGTAAACGACGCAGTGCAATAAGACATAGCTACACAAGAATGGCATTCATCAAATTCGGAAATAACGTAAGAAATCTTAACATGACGCCATCATGTTCGATCATGTTCCATTTACTCTGTAGTATTTGTAATTCGCCTGTTGAGCAAGCGATAGGATATCAATCATAATCAACATCCTGTTTGGTGTAATTAATCACTTACTCTCATGTGTTGGCTTGGAATACGGACGAGTGCCAAGCAATATTATCAGGGGTGTGTATTTAAAGATGTCCTGTGCTTTTGAATACAAACTGAATGCAACATTATTAGCTTATTTTTAAATTTCCTAAAATTCATAAAATTATCAACTCTTTCAAAATGCAGGTTATATTTAGGAATATGTAAGAAATTAAATTAAGAGCATATCCCTCTTGGGATGTTATCAACCTGAATACGGAAACATTAAGAAAGCGATGGTTACATGCAGCGAAAGTGAAAGAGAAAATGAAGATTGAGAGGACTGAGGAAAAGACAAAAGATGAAAGGGATTCAAGAAGACAGATGCCGATTGACTTTGCCTTTACATTTTTAAAGATTGTAATTACCAGGAAGCAAGTAAATGGAATGGAGTTCCGCATGTCGGAAGTACGAGAAAATAAACACTTGTAGTAGAAGTGACGATTAACTTTAGCTGTTTCAACAGTGAAATTGTGATATCTAGATGCCAATCTAGTCTCACGTTTAAATTCATATAGTCGGGCACCAGGGGAAAAGACTTGTCAGAGCAGTTGCCATGAAAATATTTATAGAAAAAACAGAGGGAAACCACGTCATGTCGGTGACTAAATTCAAAATGCCAGGTCGGAATCAATTACATTTCAGACCATTCTTTGGATTTTGTCAAACATTTCGAAATGTACAGCAGTAGCATCAGACCAGATATGTCTAATGAATTTCAAAGCATACATTTATAAATCTGCAAGATAGATTCTGACGAGAAAAAATCTTCCGATACAAAACTGTGATCCAAATTTCCTTTCAGATTGCGTTTAAGCATGAAACATATAGAACACCACTCTCCACTTTCGGAGTCATACAGACAGGCAGGCATGCGCATCCCCGTATATATATATATATATATATATATATATATATATATATATATATATATGTGTGTGTGTGTGTGTGTGTGTGTGTGTGTGTGTGTGTGTGTAATGTTTATTCTTTTCTATATTGATGCAGTAAAATAAAAAAATTTAATAAAAATTAATGCATCTGGAGTTATGGTTATTGCAAGAAGATTATATAAAATGATATTTAAGACATTTTTTAATGTTCATACGTTCTTTTTGTATATATAAATATTTAAGCAAATGCTCCGTTTATAATAACCATTATTAAAAACAGTTACCGGTTTGAATGTCCGAGACATTTTCATAGAAAATATGCTCACTCCGACAGGAATCGAACCTGTATCCTATACGTAACCGTCATTAGTCTGACATGCCTTGACCGATTGGACCACAGCAAGGATAAAACTTTCAGTTTCCGCTTTCAACCCTGCACTACGTAGCCACTGATGGGTACGGGTTTTGTCTATGTCAGCTTGTTTTGTGCGGGCAGAGTATTGGCCATGAAGCGGTTTATCTTGCCATTGTTTCTGTATCTGGTCGGTTATTATTATTATTATTATTATTATTATTATTATTATTATCATTTTCTTTGATTTCTGGCGTTTACACATTTCTTTCCGGGTCCCGCCCATGGACCTAAGAAAAAAAAAAATTAAATTACATAGATAAAGCCCTTCGCAAGGTGTGGGCTGTACTTGTCAGAACAATTTTTTGTATCTCCTTGAGGCATGGACTTCAGGAAACCCTTCAATTAGTCTAGTGCAATCTTTTCCAACCAGTCATAGGGGCTCCAACTACAACAGGGATTGTTGATGTTCCCATATGCCACATTTTCGAGATTTCTATTTCAAGTTCCTTGTACTTTGACAACTTTTGAATATCTTCAAAGATACATTGCAGTCAAAGCAGGGACTGCCATATCAATAAGGAGGCACCGTTTTTTTGTTTGTGGTCTTTAATAACAATATCTGGCCAGTTGGCCTTGATTGTTCTGTCAGTGTGTATTGTGTAATCCCATAGAATTGTAACAGGTCATATCTCCGTAACCGGGTCTGGGTGGTGTTCATACCAGTTTCTTTCAGTTTTCTTCCCGTAGAAGTTGCAGATTTTCCAGTGTAGATATTGGCCCACAATGTCATGCCGGGTTTTATACTCAGTGGGTACCAACACCGTGCAACCTGATACAAGATGATCAATCGTTTCTGGATATTTATCACAGAATCTGCATTTTGGTCTGACAGAATATTTTAGTATATATGTTTGATAATTCATAGTTAGCAAGCATTGGTCCAGAGGGGTCGATTTTACTGTTTTTGAACATCCTAAAATATATAGATTCATCTACATACATACAAACACACACATACACACACACACGCATACACACACACACACACAAAAGATTGGAAAAGATTGCAGTAGACTAATTGAAGGGATTCCTGGAAGCCCATGCCTCAAGAAGATACAAAAAATTTTTCTGACAGCCCTCACCTTACGAAGGGCTTTATCTATGTAATTTATTTTTTTTTTTTTTGTCGTCACTGGAAAATGTCATGACGCCATTTCTAACCTTAGGTCCCTGGGCAGGACCCGGAAAGAAATGTGTAAACGCCAGAAATCAAAGAAAATAAAAATATAATAAAATCAAAATCTCAAATATGTGGTACATGAGGACATTAAAATTTCAGTTTTAGTTGGCTGGAAAATATTCCAATAAACACATTAAAGAATTCCTGGTAGCCTACAAATACAGCTCACACCGTAAGAAGAGCATTATCTTTGTAAAATATGTGATTCTATTATCAAAACTGTTTAGTGGAAAATATCAATGTTAATTTCCTTTAAAATATTATGATAGTATTTTTACATGCTTCAGACGATTTTAAGCAAACGATGCCTGCCATTTTTACGTAAACATACCGAACGCATTAGATTTATTAGCTCCCTTTTCACGTTGCACATGCAGGTGTTCATGAATTCTCATTTCTATATATACGCCGTGCCTTTTTCGAAGTGATATTTCAGGTTTAGCGTCGTACCGTATAAGTCTAATTTCCTCCCAGATCATTTCCATTTAACTTAGGTGGGCGTAATTTATGTCAAAACTTTCGAAAAGTTCTCTTAAACAAGTGTGTTTGACTTGGACGCTTACGACTGAGAAACGCGAGCTCACAGTTTATTTTACAAGAAGACGCAGTTACATAATTTTTGACAAATTAGAATCTATTCTTTGTGCAAGCACAATCATTCTTCGAAATTATTGATAGAGTTCCCTCCAGGAATAGTTGCAATTTTCTTTGTCTTACAACAGTCGACGTGGCTCCTGAAAACTGCAAAGGTGCTGATCCAAATCTATTTCCTGAATTGCAAGTTGTTTACAATTTCTTATAGGCACATATATATGTTGATGTCTTCTTTGAAGTGAAGAATGCGCATATCCATTCTAGCGAAGCTAAATTCTTTAAAAAAATTTGTAACACACAGAGGCATCGTGATAGACTATCTCGTCTTGCCATGATATGGATATATTTTCTTTCTAACGGATACTTTATATATATATATATATATGTGTGTGTGTGTGTGTGTGTAGAGAGAGAGAGAGAGAGAATAAATGCTGTGTCTTTTGTGCCGCTGGATTGATTAAAAAGTTCTGAAATGGATTCTGAACATTTATTCGATGTCTGAATTCACCTCGATATTACAAGATAAAGCCAGGAAATGTATAATTATTGTAAGGATTCAAAGTCGTAAACAAAAAAAAAAGGAAGAAAATATGAACTTTGGATATTTCATAAATAGCCTAGATTCAATGAACAACTTATTCGGTTTTTGCGAATATACAATAAAATATCAATCAAAGATATATTTTAGTTTGAATTAAATGATAATCGCTATACACTTATAGATGCATACCTACATGCGTGATGATATCTGTCTATATTTCCTCAATGTCACAGTGGATAAAGGCGTTAGTTAAATCCAGTGACAGGACGCAAAGTGTGTGAGTTCAATACCCGGTTAAGGCAGTGGAGAACTCGGATACAGGAATTAACAGGAGATAACTGACATCCATTAAACAAGGCACGTTGAACTAGAATAGTCTACCCCAGTGAGTAAAATAAAGGGATAAGTTCAACATTCCAACTACCAGAAGAAGGCGGGAGCGTTTTAATAAATATGGCGACAAAAAAGCGGACAATAGTCCGAAATATATAAATAATATGCATGATGATTATCCACCGTATCTTCACAGATGATTCTTGCCTAATCACGTTCGCTCCCCACCTCAAAATAATCTCGTGCGTGAAACAATGGGACATAGCGATAGGACCCTTTAATATTAATAAGAAAAAGAAGACAACTATAGCAAATGACATCAATATATATATATATATATATATATATATATATATATATATATATGTGTGTGTGTGTGTGTGTGTGTGTGTGTGTGTGTGTGTGTGTGTGTGTGTGTAAACAAATGAAAACTACAGACAAAAGTTCAGAGCAGATAACATTAGAAAGATTTTAAAGTAAGTAGATGCAACGTTTAAAAACGCGCTATCCAGATAGGGGCTAATAAAAAATTTAACAATATAAATAGTTTCAATATATAACGCCACAAATCAGAACCTAACCACATTTCTCACCCACACAAGACAGACATGCTTACGGAGGTGTTGAGGCCTCACACTTATACACACCCCAATACATATAATATATACACTTAAACATGTACTCACTCACTCCTTAATGATCCAAATGATAACACATATCCATAGTAATATACACGCTTACACACATCATACTCAGACACTACAAGGAATCAAATAACACACACATACACACACACTCAAGAGAGACATTACCAATTCCCAGAAACCACTAAAACTGTCAAAATGACCAAGGGAATCCAGAGCAGCGTGAATCGGTCCAACTCTTAACTTAAATAACAAGTTAAAAGAGACTGTTTGTGCAACGCAAGGACCAAAATTCATGTTAAAAATAAAAAATAAAACTACAAACAAAAGTTCATTTTTTCCATCAATACATTCATTTTTATAGTTCACTTCTTCCAGGAAGCAAAATATTCTTCTTTTGATGATGGCCATGTTGGCCGAAACTAGTCGAGGAATCTAAATGAAATAATAAAAACAAAAGAATATTAATATACAACCCAGTGTGTCTGAAGATTTTAATTTTTCAACATATATATATATATATATATATATATATATATATATATATATATATATATATATACACCCCCATATAAATAAATGAATATGAATTTTGTGTAATTAATTTTCTCTCTTATAGTAAATACATCTATCTCTTCTTGTGGATCTGTTTTAATATTTGATACTACTATATGT
>CAHIKZ030000987.1:162500-217500 GCA_903632075.3 Acanthosepion pharaonis | reverse complement strand
TGTGATAAAAAATATATTGATCAATTGATCAATACGGACAGCCTGCACTGATGTATCGGGCAGATAGATAGATAGATAGATAGATAGATAGATAGATAGATAGATAGATAGATAGATAGATAAGGGGACAAATAGATCGATTGGTTAATATACAAAATTACAGCGACAGGTAGATCGATTGGTTGATATGCATAATTACACTGACAGATAAGTAGATAGAGTGACAGGTAGATCAATTGATTGATATACATAATTTCAGTGACAGACAGATAGATAGATAGATAGATAGATAGATAGATAGATAGATAGATAGATAGATATACATAATTACTGTGACAGATAGATATACTTAATCACTGTGATGTACATTCAGATGGATAAATAGTTAGTTAGATATAATTACAGAGACAGACAAACAGATAGATAGATAGATAGACAGATAGATAGATATACATCGTTAGAGTGATAGATAGATAGATAGATAGATAGATAGATAGATAATTACAGTGACAGATATATCAATAGATAGATATATTGATAGTTATACGCAATCACAATGATAGACAGACAGATATGTATACATAATTACCTTGACAAATTTAAAGGTATATAAAAATATGTATATAATTATTACCACGATAGATATAGATAATTACAGTGACAGATAGATATACACAATTATAGTGATAGATAGATAGATAGATAGATAGATATACATCGTGTAGATGATAGATAGATTGATAGATAGATAGATAGATAGATATACATCGTAAAGATGATAGATAGATAGATAGATAGATATGTATGCATCATTACCGTGATAGATATCTTGGAAATTTTAATTCATCAGCTATTATCAATATCATAAACACTTTAGAGATAAATTATAATAAACTCGATAACAGTAAAAACACACAATATTTTTCCATACAAACTTCGTAAACTTTTCTTCCATTACCGAAACCTTCTAAGAATGTCAATGAATGATTTGTGTGGTGTGAAGGGTATTTTTCCTTTTACGATTAATTTCATATGTAATAAATATGTTTTCAGTTCTCAGTACTGTATATTCTATCGCGAATGACTTTGAAAACATAGTGTAATCTGCCATCTTTAATATATCAGCAACTTTTGTATATTTTTAAATCTGTACACTCTTAATAATTCGCCTTAAAACAATGATCTCCTTCAGAAAAACGATCTCTGCTTTTAATCAATTGATTCCTTTAATTATATTCTAATCACATATTGTATGAACCATATTTTTTTCTTAAATAAGGAGAGTACACCCAATGTTCAGGACCTGTCTGCTCCTATTAAGAGAAATACACTTTTTTTCTTAATACGGTTTATGATTTGTTTCTGCTTGTAATCTCTATTTACCACCTGCTTAATATTTCTTTTCACACCTGTCTTTCGCTTATTCGATAAAGATATTTTCCATTTTGAGTAAGTGAATATACGAGAGGCCGCGTGAAGATTACAGTATCAATCAGTGGCAGACTTACAAGTAGTTGTTATCATGATATTACTGGATTTTTCTTTGGAGCTGCGATGTCATTGCGGGAAAGACAAGATATCTTTAATGTAATAATGTCTAATTCGTTTTCCCGCCTATCTTTCTGTATTTTTTTGTATACTTCACATATGTCGGTTCAGAGAAAATCATTACGCTTTATCAAGTATTATTCTGGAGTATCAGTGAATAAACGGAATGAGGAATGATCAAATATTTTAGAAGCATCAAAATTACAACTTCAAGAAAAATGTGAACTTTTACCAAACATAATCCTCGACCGGAGTCGAGATTTTGTTAATTGTTTTATCAGTTCTTTCTTTACAAGGACAGCTTCGGCACTCATTGACCCAGCAGCCAGTACTACTTTCGGCTGATGTTTATAAATAATTAATTTCGCATGTTCTTTAACTGTTTACACCATTTCCACTCTTGATAGAGATTTCCATCCCAATCTTTTGTTTGAAGTGGTGTGGAACGTTAATATCTTTATTATGTCATTATTTTCCCTCCGAATTACATGATCTTTCTATTTTAGTTGCTGCTGCTGAAACGTTTTATTTTATTTATTACAGATCTGTTTGTGATTGTGTTGCGCCAGCTCACAATGTTCAGAGAAAGATTGTCTTCGCCAAATCCAAAAAGTTTCATTCGATCAAAACCTTTATAACCTGAGGTTTAGATATTTCTGAAGGCTTCTGCGTCATGAACGGCATTCATGTGAAATACTATATATGACGAGGGCTTTTTAAAGAACATGACTCGAGTCTTCAGATCTCTTTTTTTTTTTTGTAGGATATGTCCTAATAGGCTTCATTATTGGCAGGCAGAATCTTAGCAACATAAGATATGTAGGCAATCTTGAGTGCAAAGTCGAAGAGAAAACTACAAAATCTCTAACAGAAGATAGTGATTGAAAGCGAGAAGAAACAACAAAATAGAAATTGCAAGAAGATACAATGCATTGTTTTGCGCTAAAAGATGAGCCCAAAATGCAAATTACAAAGCTGAGATAATAAACAAGTAAACAATATTTAATAGATGGGAAGTGGACGAAAAATGTAACACTGAAATCAGAAAACCCTCTGAGATAGCATAAGATGCTTCCAAAAGCTAAGCAATGGAAAACTTCGTTATAAATAAAGAAAACAGTGCTGAACTATTACGTGATATCTGTTTTTCTATATGGCCGTGAATGCTGAAAGATCTCTTCAAAATGACGAAAATAAGCACCAGAAATATGATTCTACAGAAGCATGCCGAGGATACCACAGACCGAACATATAATCAACGATGAAATTTTTGAGAAAATCGAAACAAAAAGGAAACTAATGCTTAATATCAGGAAGGAAGGCTTTGGAAATTTGATACTCTCTGAACAGACTGGTGGCAAGAGGTACGGAAGAAAGAAACACGTAACATACTTGATGAACCTTAGTAAATGGATGACGGAAAATGTTTTAGGAAAAATAACGGAAATATAACATTTATTAATAGTTACAAAGGATAGGAAGGTATGGAGAGACATGATCGCATGCGTTCTGAGTGTGTTCAGTACATGAAGAAAGAATTTTCGGTGCTGTTTGACACTACATCTAGTGGCTTGTATTTTATGTTCCATTTTATTTTTCTCCTATATTAAATATATATATATTATATATATATATATATATATATATATATATATATATATATATATATATATATATATATAAACAAATGTTTGGAGGTACAAAATTTATAAATAGTTTTAAAAACTAGAAACCATTGATTTTAATATTAAAAGTCTCTAGAGCCTTTCAGTAACATCTCATCAGGAGACAATCGTTGGATTAGCGAAAATGAATAATAGCGATATTGAAGAGCAAAAAGAGGGGAAACACACTAAAATAACGAACAAGTATATATACTTGTAACGAGGAAGGGTTATCGTGTAAATAAATAGCGAGGGACAGTTAAAATAAAATATCCCCAACAGATTATATACTTGTTCGTTATTTTAGTGTGTTTCCCTTTTTTGCTCTTCAATATCGCTATTATTCATTTCGCTAATCCAACGATTGTCTCCTGATGAGATGTTATAAAGGGCTCTAGAGACTTTTAATATTAAAATATATATATATATATATATATATATATATATATATATATATATATATATATATATATATATATATATTATATATATATTAAATTTGTTATATACGTATTTGAAGTAGTTAACATTTACTAATTACACATTCCTGAATTTTTTTATGATAAATTCTGTGTATGTACAATCACTGCATATATAGTCCGCAAAACCACGCCACAGTTAATTGTGAAACTTGCAATCATTTCCATATCTCTATAATATCCACATCTTCAGAGTTACATAATATTTTTAACTCGGAATACAACTAATCGGAGACTGGTTGTTTAAACTGCTATTTAACCCATAGTTGGTGGGGAGAACAGATGAATTCATATGTTCCAATGATTATTTACGTTATTTCCATTGTTTGGACTGTTTTTTCTCATATTTATTGCTATATTCACAACGTTTCGGTCGTTGTAAACTCCGGGAAACTAGAAAAATCTACACCAGTGGACGAAATACAGGGTTTAGTTCGAAATTCCAATGACCTGAAGAAGGCTGGGCGTATAGCGGCCGAAACGTCGTGAATATGGCAATAAATATTTGTACAGCAGTCCGGAGAATATAAATAATGTCAATAATTACTATACCTCAACTCAGAAATAGAGGCATATATCCCAATGATGTTTTACGAAAGATAATTTAAAAACTCAACCAGACCTAGTTCATCAAATTCTTTTCCCAAGTAGGTAAACATTACAACCAATGTCTTACCTCGTCAGTAATAACACTAACTTAAAGTAAGCAAATTAAGATCAATATAAAATGTGTAGTTAGAAAGATCCTTATTGTTGTTGCTGCTATTTTCGCTTTCATATTTCAGCTCGTAAATTTCCAGGTATACACCTAACTAGAATGTTGTCATCATTTGACAGTTTAAATGACTAAGTCGATTTCTATAGTCGTTATGCTGATGGCTCACTAATTTTTATTGTTATTCCTGTGTAGCCCGTGCATTTAATGCTGTTTTCAACACCCGTTACTACAGTTGATTCCAATTTAAATACATGGATACCTACCATTTCCAAAACTCGTGATAAGAGAAAATCAATGCGCGCTTAAATTTAAGAATAGAGCATTCTGGATGAAAATTTCTATCCCCTTCTGTCATGAATCAGCTCTAAGAATTTGTGGAATGATTACCCGATGAAGGGTATTTTATGATATAAAGATTGTTTTCCAATATCTGAACAATTCAGTAAGAGATTATGAGTCTTCTCAAAATTATAAGCTGTAGTATTCACGTTAAAACTTATTTCTGACAACGTAATGATAGTATTTTCCAGCCTTACATTTCTTTTTCAGTATATATATATATATATATATATATATATATATATATATATATATAATGCATGTTTCATTTAATAATATAGACAAGTTTTGTCCATTTATTTTAAGTAACTTCCTTTTATATTGTCTAAGCTTAATAACATTATCATTGAAAGGAGATCACCATCTTGATATATGTTTAAATCCAATCGAAGCTTTCGGCTTACATAAGCAATTATCAAAGATGACAATTACATTTAAACATATATAACAGTACACAGATGAAAAAATAATGACAGTCTGTTTTTGTTGCATGAAAAATTTCAAAGCAACGACAAACTCGTGTGTACGAGATGCGGAAGCGAAAATCGCGTCTCAGTTCGTGACGTCACACATGACTATGCGAGAGTGAAAACGAGAAATATTAAGTATGGGAAGCCGTTAGTATAAACCAATGGCTTCTGTTATCAATTATAGGCATTTAAGAAATATTGTGGAGATTTCGTAGTTTATTTTGTTCAGGTTAGGTTTCAATTGTTTTATGTATATAGCTTCAAGATTTTTTAGTTTTTGTTTATTGTTTTCATGTTTAAGTATAGTTGTGTTTTCAACAAGGATTTTCCGGAATTATTTACGCGTCCATGTATCAGCATGGTGATTTCCTTTCGTCTTTCAATGATAATGTTATTAAGCTTATCAGACAATATGAAAGGAACTTACTTAAAATAAATAGAGAAAACTTGTCTATATTATTTAATGAAATATGCATTCATGAAAAATTCTTCCCTAAATACACACAATATATATAATTATAAAGAAATATATATATATATATATATATATATAAGCTCTTTTTAGACGTATCATCAGGTAATGATGTGAGGTCTAAAATGTTTCCACTATTCTTTGACGTTGAGACAAAAAATGTGCAATTTTGTAGTGGATATGTGTATGTTGTAATGTAACACGGCATAAGATAAATAAATATTTACAGCTCTACTTTATGTATTGAACACTATTTTAAATTGATGTTTTGAACGCTGTAATCCTACTGTTCGTTCTCCTAAACTTTGATATATATATATATATATATATATATATATATATATATATATATATATATATATATATATATATATTGATCTGTTTTTACGGATTATCAAACATTTTACGGTTAATTGATATCAGCAAATATTTCTTAGATTGTAGGATTTGTAACGATAATAATAACATACAGATACATATGTATGAGAAAAGAGATTGAGTCCTATTTTCCCAAACGTATTTACGTGTAATTTAATATACCAAACCCGATTGGAATTTGAACATGACTCTCTAATTATAAATCCTTAACTGGTATCCATTCCACTAAACATACATCCAAATTTACAGCGCTGTTTATATTCATACGATTACCCATCAACTTAACATCGGTATACGTTTTTCCGTTCAATATAAATTAAATATGATAAAATATAGTTTTAAATGTCTGATATATTTATGGGTTAAAGTGCTCAATATCAGAGATAGAATATACGTATATACAAAAGAGGGTATTGAATGAATACGCAATAAGGCGAGAGCCTGTTTCATGGTAAACGAAATTCTCACTTGTGTGCGTATATATATATATATATATATATATATATATATATATATATATATATATATATATATATATATATAAAAGATAGAACAGTAAGATATAAAATCCGGTGTTCTTATAGATATTTTATTTTACAAAATAGTGCTCAATGTAAATTTACAGAGCATTAATATTATAAATTAATTGATTTAAAATATGGTTTTTCGCTACACAGTTCAACCATGTTTCAAAAATAGAAGCTAAAACCCAATTTAATTTTGCAATTAAATTAAAGCATTAGTTCCATTTTCATCTTCAAGCGAATTTGGAGTAACTTTAAAAAAAAAAACTAAAAAAGTAACTTTAAAAAAAAACTTTTTAAATGTTACTCCAAAATTCGCTTGAAGATGAAATGGAACTAATGCTTTTAATTTTAATTGCAAAATTAAATTCGGGTTTTAGCTTCTATTTTGAAACATGGTTGAACTGTGTAGCGAAAAACCATATTTTTAAATCAATATATATATATATATATATATATATATATATATATATATATATATATATATATATATAATCTGCTCGCACATAACCTGAAACAACTATTATTAATTTTCGTTTAATCTCAAAATTTATATCAAGTAGCAACAACCATATTTTCCCTTCCTTTCTTGAACGCAAACCAATTTTCGAATATTATCGAGATTTCTGTAATTCAAATTTGAGCGCATGGTCTTATTCTTCTGGGCGTTACTTTTTCTCTCTCTATACATGCAGTTTGCAAAATGTCTACTTTTGCCAACTAGGAACGAAACGAGTTGTCATTGTTTTGATTCTGCCTTTCCGTATGCATTCATTTTTATCTAGATTTACAGATAGCTATACAGGGTGTATCAAAATTAATATTAAAAAATATTGTGAGTGGATTATCATGTATTCCACAACAGAATAATGCCAAAGTTAACGACATATATGGAGAAGCAACACAGTTTTTGATTAGATTTATTTGCGTTGCAACAAAGTTTCAGGCCTCATATATATATTTTTTGTGAAATCTAGCAAATCTTCCATGTTTAAAAGTAGATCTTATTCTTTAATATTACCTGTTTCTTTTGTCTGTTTCTATGTGTGTATATTTCAAAATGAATCATATAAATTAGATGAATAGTGTATAAATTTCCAAGTTTCGTGTCGGTAACAAAGAAAAAACACATTCGTGTATATATACATTCAAAACTAATTCGTGGCGCATGAATAAAAAACTTGTCATGAGAGAAGTCGCCATCCTTTGATGTCTAAAAGAAGATTTTCTCTCTAGTTATAGAAAATAGTGAAACATATTAAGTAACATTATTTAAAAAAAATGCCATTCCGATGTAATCGTTAAAAATTCACTATGATTAACCGTCTGGACAAAGAGTGTGTAAAAAAATGGTTTATATTTCCGAGCGCTATACCTTTAGCCATTATCAAGGATGATTTGATTTTTCAGCTTAATTGAGTGTGTGCATCATGTGTATATCTTAGTGTGTAGTAGGGATATTTTAATTTCCGTATACGGTTAGCACATTGTGGCATTATTCGTTGTTAATATTGTTAAGAGTTGTTTTTTTTTTCTTTTTTTAGTATTAAAGCTTCCATTATTTTAAATCTTTTTTGCAAGTGGATGCAGTTAGTATATATGTGCTTTCTACTAGCATGTTTCTAATGGAATCTGGTAAGTTTGTGAGTGTACTTAAATGGGTTCTAATGGAGCTATGATCAGATAGGTGTAACGTGAAGCGTCTGGATAAGCATGTATTTGTGTAACCGATGTAATTATAATTACAGCGGTTACACAAATATGAAGTAAATATATGTGATCCTGTGTGCTGTGTGTTATATACGTAGAGATGGTCTAGAAAGTATAGGGCCCATTCACATATATGGTAACCGTTTACGTTCATTTTTTTCTAACTTACAAGTAGACAATAGTATCTTATTTTTTTGTCTCGAGTATCGCAGTCGGCAAAACAAAGGATTGCTTCCTATATATATATATATATATATATATATATATATATATATATATATATATATAAGGCTTAAACTAATATTCCATGGTCATAATTTATTCCATTGAATCGTAAATACGATCCAATTCATCAGCTTTTTTGAATTTGTAGGTCTGATGAATTAGATCGTATTTACGATTCCAATTGAATAAATTATGACCATGGAATATTAGTGCTTAAACCTTTTATTATATCCTTACTCTGTCCTAGACATTGAGTTCTACCTGGATTCTTCCTCTTGAATTTTTTTTTTCTAAAAATATACATGTATGGGTATTTATATATTTTACATATGTATGTATATTTTCCACTAATATTATCTATCTATCTATCTATCTATCTATCTATCTATATATATATATATATATATATATATATATATATATATATTACTAGTTTCTGAATGTAAGGTATAATATCGAGTACGATATAAATACAGGGAGAACTCAATGTAGACTACAGTGGATTATAAAAAATGATAAATGACGGAGACTTTAATTATCCATTTTGTTTATAATCTAAAGTACTTATTCCATTTGCGGAGAAGGTTTTTGTTTTGCTGATTTCAGCATCTCGGTGGTCAAGAAATAAAATTATAAACTAAATGATTAATCGAACTCTCCGTCTTCTTATCATTATATATATATATATATATATATATATATATATATATATATATATATATATATATATATATGATTGGTATAGGCGGAATAAAATTCCCTAATTCCAGTAACCGAAAACACTATTCTTAAAAGAATGCTCAATAAAGAGTATTGGTCGCTATATATTTTATATAGGTATGTGTGTATGTTGTTTGTTAATTTGTATTTATATGTTTGTATTTTTTGTGTTTATATGTTTTTTCTTTGTTTATAGGATATTTGTTTTTCAATTATACTTTTCTTAACTTTCATTAATTAAACCCTCTTTTTATCCAGATGTCTTTTCCTATGTATGCAAATTTTCATTGTTAATTTGTACTCGCTTATTACTAAATTTAGGCCAGGTTCTTGGTAAGCCTGTCTATGTTTTTATTGGTATCCATGTGTGATTGCTTGAATATGCATTTAATTGTATGTATATGTCTCTGATATTTCTCCATTTCCTGTGTGGTCCGTGTATTTGAGTGCTTATATGTCTGAATATATTTACTTGTTTGTGTATTATGATATGATTGTGTGTGTCTTGTCAGTTGCATAACTTCTCCCCTGCCCATATTATCTGACCTCAGATCCCGTCAAATGTATCTAACTTGTTACGATGTTTGAATCCCTTTAGATTTGCGTTTGTTCTAAGTGAATATATGTATATATTCTCCTGTTTCTTCTTTGAATAATTTTATAATATTTTAAACTTAATGCAGGTTATATTTTAAACTTAATGCAGGTTATATTTAAAATTTGTAATTTTTATTTTTTTAACTTTATAATAAATTTAAAAATTAATCAATTAGAATGTTTCCTGATTTAGTCAAATATTAACATTAAAGCGTTAATAAATTGTATCCAAGTTCCGTTGTCAGTTTTTATGTATTATCATATACTTATATTTTGACTGGTGATTGTATCTTACGTAATAATATTTTCCATATAAGAGGGGTGTTTAGTTGATTTTGAACTTTTTAAAAATCTTTATTCTAAAACCCCCATTATCACTTGACAAGACATTAGAAGTGTTGAAACAAAATGCCTATTTTTGTAGTAATGTTATAAAAGGTTTATGTTATAAGTTTTAAATAAATACTATATATATATATATATATATATATATATATATATATAATATATATAATATAAACATATACGTATGTAATATATATTATGTCATATTTTTTAATAAATACTATATATATATATATATATATATATATATATATATAAATGTGAGCATAATTTTGGTAACCAGAATGAAAAAAAAAATACAAAGATAAAAACGCATATTTTATGAATTTCGTCATGTAATAATATCATTAACAATAATAATAATAATAATAATAATAATAATAAGTCTTCACAGATACCGTAAAACTGCAGAAGACTGGCTGATCTCTGTCAAAGAATATGAAAGAAATAAGAAAAATTATTCAGTAATAAAGGAAGCCAACCAATTCAAAAGTGAATTTCAGTTGTGTGAATAATTTCAAAGAATCCCTAATAAATTGACTGCAGCGGCAAAGAACCTACAAAAGAAAGCAAATGCCAAGTATCAAATGCAGAAATGATGGCAACCTAAGTCTCTTCATTGTCAATACACTGTCCGTACCAAAGAGGCTGATATATACAAATCTCGTACCCATCAGTCGTTAAATGGTGCAGGGTTAAAAGCTGAAACCGAATGTTTTATTCTTACTGCACAGGATAAAATGTTGTCGTTGGTGTATGTGTGAAAGAGTCAGCACGTGTGTGCGTGGTTAATAGTAAAGAGGATACCACAGATAGAATTTGCTTCTTACTGCGAATTGTGGTGACATAGTCTGAAGCGGCCTCTTCGTAGTTCGTTAGCACTGTCGCTTTTTGCTTGTAGACGTGAAGCAGGCCGTGAAGATCATCAGCGGGTTTGACGTGGAGCTTGGTGACATCTGTGCGTATTCCATTTGGGGCTGGATTTTGTGCGTTTTATACACTTTTTTGTAAGAACATAGACTACAGAATTAAATTATTTATTTCTTCCTAATTGGCCCTAAAATGCTACGTAGTATGTCTTCTCCTACGTCCGAATGTTATTTTGTCGGTATCTACGTAAATCCTGGTGGCTAAAAAAACAACCTTCCTGATTTGTATTCTATAGTTTTATTGGTGTGTTTTAAGGTGTAAGCACTTTATTAAACGTGATTTACTTATAAATTTGTTTATAGATATTGTATTTGATATTTTAGTGGGGACGACACCTTCAAAGAGCTAGTCCATTTATTAATATTCAAAAATATAATTATAAACAAATAATCGGTTTATAAACTGTTATCTAATATCAGTCGTCTTATATAGTAATGAATGCTTAAAAATGTCCTCGCATATCAAGAAGAGACATAGTTATACATGCTACAAATGTCTCCTCTGTGAGTGCCGAAATTACGAAGAACAGCATGAAAAATTTGTGTAACTATTGAGAAAGATTTAAGGAGAATCGAAAAAAATGCTGACAAATAAACATAGAATAAAAGAGAGAAAGTTGTAATTCCGATAACACATAACAATGTAATCGATGCTTAAAGAATTAAAAGTCCACATGACATACTTAATGTGAGGGAGGCAAAATGAATCATCTGTGCTCAGAACTAATTGGCTTGTACAAAGGATTACATACCTGGGAGTGAGATAGTACAGGAAGAAGAATCATTGCTAAGAGATATAAGGAATAGAAAAAATATGAAGAGGCACAATCACTCACGTCTTGAAGAGACATAGAACATAGCTTAAAAAAATATAAGAAAGTAGAATTTTGATATTTACGTCTTTTTTTTTACTTCCTTCACTGTATTCTGTTGTCAATACTTTTGTTAATACTCTCATGAAACTGAAATTGGGGAGATTTATATTTTATTAAAGCACCATCAAATAATCTACTTTTATACATCTGGAGGATGTATAAAAGCACTGATTCTTACACATATGTTACGCATATCTTATGGAAACAGACAAGTAAACTTCGTTATTAATGCTACACATACATGCACATTGCAAATGTTCAAAATAAAACATGTCAATATTTGCTAAATTTTGCAATATGTTATTTACAAATAAGGGTTCACATTAATTCCCATTATTCTCCGATTATCAGCTACTAAATATCTGTCTTGAAGACAAGGATTTGTGATTCCTGCTGTCCGGCTTTCTATTTATTATGGCTTCTATTTTGCATTTGATTCTGAAAATATATTCTTATTGGTTTATTCGTTATGATCAATATCGATTCTCTTGCTTACAGATTTTTAAGTATTCAAAACAAAATTCACTGATGCAACAGAAACATATTTCAGCGTAAGGTAAGGATTAATCATTGTATAAATGTGCTGTACAATTTTTTAGTAATTTGACAGATTCATACATGCGGTCTGCCATAATTATCTTCTGGTTAAATTATTTCGTTTACGATGCTGATAGTTGTATTGTGTTTTCTGTTTTATAATAATAAAGGTTAAGGTCTTTTCAAATGTTGCGCTAAACACTAAAAACATCGTGACATCAGAATTATGATTTTTATCTTTTTGAGTCATGTGTAAATGGATTTTAGAAGAGGGTTTCAAGAGGGAATGCGAAATGGCAACATTTACTAAGTGCTAAAAGACAGGACATTATGGAGGGCACTGATCGTCAACGTCCTGACAGACATGGAAAGACGAAGAAGATACACTTTTCTCTCTCCCCCTGTGTGTGTGTATATATATATATATATATATATATATATATATAGATAGATAGATAGATATGTATATGCATATATATATATATATATATATATATATATATATATATATATATATATATGAGATAGTATTATACATATATTATATTACAATAACAGTATTGGGTAAAATGTAAAAGAAATTGTAAAATTTTTAATTGTGACGCGTTCCTTCTTTTATAATTTCATCGGACCGACATGCAACAATTTTTAGGACTTGTAAACGTATATGTCGTTAAAGCATGAAACAGACTATCGCCGATATATATATATATATATATATATATATATATATATATATATATATATATATATATAATAATGAGAAGCCACTTATACTTTCTTAATATGTATATATAGAAAAGTTTCAAATTAAAAATTATAATGTTTTATTTTATGAAAGTATTTATTTATTTATATATATATTTGATATTTCAAATTGTCCTCAATTTTTCATCAGAAATAACTGTTTGTTACAAATAAATTAAAATTACTGTTTGTTAGCAAGTAGCGTCCTTCGCGAAACGCGGACGTCACGTGATATGGAACGTCATGTACGGATATTCCTAACTTAAATCTAATTGTCTTAAATATTTAAATATATATATATATATATATATATATATATATATATATAAATATAAATATATATATATATATATATAAAAAGAACAGCACGGTATATAATCCGGTGTTCTTATAGATATTTTTATTTTACAAAATATTGCTCAATGTAAATTTACATAGCATTAATATTATAAATTAATTGATTTAAAATATGTTTTTTTTTCAGTTCTAACCATGTTTCAAAAAATGGAAGCTAAAATCCACGAAATTAATTTTGTGATTAAATTAAAGACATTAGTTCCATTTCATCCTCAAGCAATTTTGGAGTAACTTTTTAAAATTACTGGGTTTTAAATACACATCTTAAACCAAATTCATGTTTCCAAGGTTACAGATAAATCTATTTTTCTAGACATGGGTGGCTTGGTTTTCAATCTGTCTATAATTTAATGTATCAGTTATTGCTACGTTTGAAAACCCAGCCATATATATATATATATATATATATATATATATATATATATGCTGTTTAAAATTTGAACATAAATTTGAGAGTGGCCAAACCGCGACTCGTGAGCCACATGCGGCTCTTTGACATTTAATATGGAGGTATTTGACCTTTAATATCCGGTTCTTTGATGCGGCTAATAGAAATATACTGGTGGAGCAATTTTTTTCAACACTTTTAATATAAGAGATAAATAAGAAAAAAATCAAGCTTTATAATAATTTACTGGCCATGAAGTGAGACGCCATTGGACTACAGCGTAAGTTTAAAGTTAACGTGTATGTAACAGAAACAAGCTGAACTTTATAGTAAGTTTCTCTGACACTAATCAAGTTTTTCTAACCTTGAATATGTGAACATCTTCAAGACGATTCGAGACTCGGACGAAGAGATGAAATGTCGGATAATTAGGGAATATATGAATATATACGAAGAAAATAAAGAACGAGAAAATTAAAAGAATAAAAGAATAGAACGAAATCATTTCAAAATGCGTGAAGGAATTTTGTTAACAACGGAAAAACTTTGCTATTGCGGGAATAAAAAAGATGAAAATAAGGAATTTGTAAATGTCAGATATATAAGTTTGGCTGATGGATTATGCACCATATTTCATGCAAAATAAAGATGACGAAATAATTAGAGATAATAGGGGTGAAATGTCTAAATTCTGGGTAAAAGGATAGACTTCATTCAGCAGCATGGTTACTGATCGGGAGATTGAAGGTTTTGAAGAACGTGGAACCACCACTTCAGTGTGGTAGTTCACAAATCCAATCTGAACCCGAGTGGTAGCACCTGTTAGGGTCCAAGCTATGGGAAAATACTAAGTGCTAAATAATACAGGATATTATGGAGAGCAATGGGACATGGAAAGAAGAAGAAGAAGTAGTAGTAGTAGTAGTTGTAGTAATAGTATAAATGTCTTTTTTTATATTAGAAGTACCAGTACTATGTTATTATATGAAAAACTGTCAACATTAACTGTTTAATGCAAAATTGCTGCTAATAATTTTTTTCAAAGATTTATTGCTGGTAAAAATGCCTTCCGAAAATGAATTGCTAGTGAAAATGCCTTCCAAAAATGTATTGCTGGTGAAAAATGCCTTCCAAAAATGTAGTGCTGGTAAAAATGGCTTCCAAAAATGAATTGCTGGTAAAAATGGCTTCCAAAAATTTATTGCTGGTGAAAATGCTTTCCAAAAATGAATTGCCGGTAAAAATGCCTTCCAAAAATTTATTGCTGGTGAAAATGCCTTTCAAAAATTTATTGCTGGTGAAAATGCCTTCCAAAAATCTGTTGCTGGTAAAAATGCCTTCCAAAAATGTATTGCTGGTAATATTTTTTCCCAAAAAGTATTGCTGGTATTAAAACGTATTTTTATACTTTCATAGTGTTTTGACACATTTTTCGGGGGTTAACTATTTGCCTATAACCCGGACAGTTGCTACCACCCCGGGTCAGGGAGGTTCTGGGAACACCAGCAATTAAGATGTGGTTCATGCTCCTCAAAACATTCTTATCAGAGGCCTTGCTGTCGGAAGGTAGTTTATCTTCTTACCCATGACGCGGATGTCATTTATCGTCATACCCAGGACAAACTTGTTTTAGTAACTGCATTTTGTGCCTACGGTTATATTTATATTTACATACGCTCTATCTCTTATAATGAGCACTGTTACACATAATATATCATACCACAAAATTATATTTTATTACACACACGCACACGCAAATACACGCACACACACAAACACACACATAAACACAGACACACACAGATATATATATATATATATATATATATATATATATATAGATATATATATATATATATAGAGAGAGAGAGAGAGAGAGAGAGAGAGAGGGAGGGAGGGAGAACGCTACAAATATGAAGGAATTTTCCAGAGCCATGATCACCAATCTTCCGAATGGACACGTTACATAGAAGTAGAAATTAAATTCTAGGCATACCCGCTAAATTCTAATCTATTGTATGTTGTTACCTAGATATTCAATATCTTTTAATTGATTCACCCTATGCAAGGCACAAGAGCCGCTAAGACACAAGGGCGGTTACTGAATATAGCGTTATGTTATTTTATCATATGCAACAGAACCTGAACACACAGCGGCATGTTCTTTATACACTCAAATAATTCGGCGACATATTCTCAGAATTCATATTATTGACAAAGTACCCTAATCTGTCGAGGAATAGATGGTTTGTACTTCATAAAATAGAAGGGGGTAATAGTCTTTGAAATAGAATTCCATTAACTACTCCTTGTAGATATGCCAAACCTTCCTTGTGTATTCGAATTTGACTTTAAAATATTGTCTTTATCCGCTTTGTAGTTGCTTATGTTTATTTTTCCATAAAAAACACATACGTTTTTGTATCCAATTAGAAGTCATAGTATGATTATGTTGTGTTAATTTAATGCTACAATGTATTGTTCTCTGTAAAACATTTTCAATTTCCACATCTAAGTAACGTTTTTGAAATTCATGTATCATTGATCAGAAAAAGCAATTTTTAGAGGTTTATTTTGATAGCCAGTAGCCAATGACCTTCAGTTGAATTTTCTTTACTAAAACCCCTCATGTCATCATGTACACATTTACTTCAAGGATTGCGTGTATTATTTCGACGTTAATGTTGAATAGATGATGAAGACAAGAAAGTTTAAAGAGTTACAGAAAAAAAGTAATGAATTGAAAAAGCAGCATAATAGCAGATAAGAAAGAAATGAATAACGGAATCCAATAACACGCAACTCTATTATAAGCTTTCAGATTATGTTTTTCTCTAACAGAATAAGGTTCGGTACTTTTTTTTTCTTGAAACCCTCTTTTGTTCTCTTGCCCAATGCAGCAAAGAATCAACGTCTTTGAGGCAAGCATCGGATGCCAGTTCCGATATCATGCTAACATGTTTATTCTTGGCATTCTTGCTCTCAGGAAGCACTCCAAGAGTGTGGGAATGCAAGCACATTCATTTTATTGTATCTGTTGTGCGAACCGATCCACTCAAACTCGGCAAGCCCTCTTTTTCTATTGGTATTTTTGAAGATTTCGGCAAAATTCATTCCATTTTATGACATCATCCATTTTATTATCATCCCCAGTTGAAGAGAATTGAAGAACAATAACCAGAAAGGTCAAAGTATAATAAACAAGAATATTTTCAGATAAAAGCGTATTGTTCATTTTCAATCCTTTTAAAACTCGTTCTATTTCTGGGGACAAAAGGTGAGTATTTATAACCCCTTACCTCCCCCCCGACCCAAAAAAGATAAAGGCTTTTACTTTTGAAACCCGATGCGTAACCAAGTAAGTTTACAGTTCGTCATATAAGCGGTTCTTGTCTCGAATCAGAAAGGGATTTTGGAGAGAATGTAATTCGTAAGCGTAAAAGTAAATGCAATAGTAATCGACAAAAATAAAATAAAATTAAAAAAAAAGAGGAAAAGGGCTTGAGGTGGCAGCACTTACATGACAAGCTTTATTCAAAGTTTATCGTGCGATTGATGAGAACAAGAAAGAAAGAAAATGCTCGGCAAAATACGTTTATAATCTTTGAGAGGGTTTAGACTTTCATCATTTTATAACGAAGATAAGGATTTGCTCGTATGCACAGATGGTAGGCATGCGGATGCCCTGATATTTGTAACGAACCGAGATTTCTGTGTTGGCAAGAACATACAAATGTTTGCATCCGGAAGAATCAACGAGAAAAGAGCGTGTGACATGAAAGAAGTTGAAAAGCTTGGCAAAAGCCGTTGGTTAATATATTTACAGAGAAAAGGGCACATTTACACTCTGTATCGCATACGCAAACGCACACAGAAACAGACCGGCGTGTTATCAAAAATACCTAGATCCACACGCACACACATACACACATATGTGTATGCATGGAGATATGGATAGATTTAAGTAAAGAGGGATAAGCATAGATAACTAATGGAAGATAATAAGATCGACTTATTGGATGAATAAATGTTAGAAAATAGATTAAAGATTAAAGATACATAATTGATTTTGTACATCTTAAAATAAGGAAATATTTACACAGTGAGAAAATCAGAATAGCATATATATATATATATATATATATATATATATATATATATATATATATATATATATATATATATATATGTTCACCCCAATCAAAGCGATAATGGCACTAAGACGCAAGGAAACGACTGTGGAGAGTAAATGTATTAGAAGGAACCAGAAACCTTGTCCTGAACAGGAAGCAAAGTACACTACTTACATTATTCGGACTATTGTCCTCATCTTTGTCGCCATATTTATTACAACGTTGCGGCCGTTGTACGTCTCAAGGACACATGACACAGTGGATAAAGATGTTGGTTAGATCCAGTGACAGGACCCAAAAGAGCCCGTGTTCAATACCCGATTAATGCAGTAGAGAACTTGGAGAGGGGAATTAACAACAGATAACTGATACCTGACATCCATTAAACATGGCACACGGAAATAAAATAATCTACCCCACTGAGCGAAATAGAGGGGTCACTTCGACATTCCAACCACCTGAAGAAGGTCGGAGTATACAACGGCCGAAACTTTGTAATAACTATGGCGACAAAGTGATTTCAATAGTCGGAATAATGTAAAAAGTGTATATAATACCTCATCCCAGAAATATAAACAGAAAGATGAAGCAAAGTAAACTTATATTTCTGTTCAAAATACTGATTAAGATTGTGAACTGGCTAATATATGAATCTATGGCCTCCTATTGAAGAAAAAAATAAATAGAAAAATTCAAAATTTAGGTTTAGATTTCAGAAATAATAAATTGAAGTAAATTTTACTTGGAACCGGAAAACCAAACGTGACCTTGAAACAACCGATAAAATTCGTATTAAAAAGGAGGAGGCTTACGAACCGTACGATGAACTAACTTATGTAGTCCTATTGAGAGAGAAAAAAAAGAATAAAAAGTGAATGGTAAATAAAGTTTCACAGTTTAAGCGGAGACTCTCGAAGAATAGAGGTGAATTAGATTTTAGAAAGAAACCGGTAATCCGATCCTAAATAGGAAACAGCGATAGACACCTACTGCTATGAAAAGAACCTGGGCGGTTTATGAACCGGACGATAGTCGTATATATATATATCTATATATATATATATATATATATATATATATATATATATATATATATATATATATATATATATGACATAAATATATTCATGTTTATATATCTGATACATACACATACACGAAAGTTACTGCAAATCCTTTATTTTTTTATATCTTTCTCTTGCTGCGTGTTTGACCCTTTTCATATTTCTCCCCAGTGTATATCTGTAATTAAATAAACATATAAATCTCCTTGGATATTGATAATTTAATGTGTATATATATTTTACTGCAAATTCAATTACATTTAATATGATATTTATTCTAGAAACTGTTCACCCAATCAGAATCCCAAAACAAGCCCTAAATAAGCTTGTATATACGTATGAAGAAGAGGCAAGAATGCGGATAATGGCGATATACAAGAAAAATAACGGTTAACACTAGACGTGAAGAGGTTAAGATTATAGCGATCGAGGAAGCATTCTCTCGGGTGCCTGTTCCATAAAGTAACTGTTGTTGGGAAGAAGATATCTAAGTGGAATGTACTATTAATGAAATACAAAAGGAATGAAAATGATTCTTCCTTGTATGCTTTGCATTGTGTGTCCTAATTCTGCAGGTCAGGGCTGGTAGTACAATGGAATTTAGCTCATGATAAAACTTACGGCAGCTACAAATGAAATTATTAATCTCTTCATGTGCCACATTTTTGAGATTTCCACATCAAAATCCTTGTATTTTCATAGTTTTAGAATATCTTCAGTGATGCATCGTAATCTGAATAGACTGCCTTTTCAATAAGAAAGCACTTTCGGGATTTTTGTAGTCTTTGATCTCGATGTCTGGGCGGTTAGTTTTGATAATTCTGAGTGTATTGTAACGTCACATGAAGTGTCTATAACCGGGTCTGCGTGATGTTCTCTTGCAGTTTCCTTCTCGTAAATGTTGCATATTTTTCCGTGTATTGGCCCACTCTATCATGTCGAGTTTTATATTCAGAGAGTGCTAACATTGTGAAATCTGATACAAGATGTCCAATTAATTCTGGATATTTATCACGGAATCCACATTTCAGGTTAAAAGAAAATATTATTATTATTATTTTTTTTTTTTTTTTTCCTTTGATTTCTGGCGTTTACACATTTCTTTCAGTGTCCCGCCCAGGGACCTAACGTTAGAAATGTCATCATGAAACTTTCCACTGACAAAAAAAAAATTACATAGATAAAGCCCTTCGTAAAGTGTGGGCTCTACTTGTCAGAACAATTTTTTGTATCTCCTTGAGGCATGGACTTCCAGGAATCCCTCCAATTAGTCTACTGGAATCTTTTCTAAACAATCCAACTACAACAGGGATTGTTGATGTTCCCATGTGCCACATTTTTGAGATTTCTATTTCAAGGTCCTTGTAATTTGACAGCTTTTTGAATATCTTCAAAGATACATTTCAGTCTTCAGGGATTGCCATATCAATACGGAGGCATTTTTTGTGGTCTTTAATAACAATGTCTGGGCGGTTGGCTTTGATTGTTCTGTCAGTGTGTACTGTGTAGTTCCATAGAATTGTAACAGGTCCTATCTCCGTAACCGGGTCTAGGTGGTATTCATTCAGTTTCCTTCCCGTAGAAGTTGCAAATTTTCCAGTGCAGATATTGGCCTATTCTGTCATGCCGGGTTTTTTATTCAGTGGGTGCCAATATCGTGCAACCTGATACAAGTTGATAATTCGTTTCTGGATATTTCTCACAGAATCTGCATTTTGGGCTAACACACTATTTTAATATATGTTCTTGATAATTCGTAGTTAAGAAGCATTGGTCCTGTGCTTCAAGGATAAAACCTACAGGTTTCAACCCTGCACTACGTACGTAACCACTGATAGGAACGGGTTTTGTTTACGTCAACTTGTTTAGTATGGGCAGAGTATTGACCATGAAGCGGTTTTTCTTGCCATTGTTCCTGTATCTGGTCGGCTTCATTTCTCTTTGCTTTCTTTTTTATGTATTTTGCACCTTCAGCCAGTCTACTGTGTTTTGCTTGTATTTCTACGCCCATTTGAAACTCCATTTTGAATTTGTTGGCTTCCTTTATTACGGAGTAAATACACTTACTTCTTTCAAGTTCTTTGACACATACCATCATCCAGTCTTCTGTAGTTTTCAAGTATCTTTGAAGCACAATTGTTGTAGTTTTGTAGGACAGTTCTAGTTGAACTAATCCTCTGCCTCCTTCGGATCTATGCACATAGAGACGATCAACATCAGCTTTGGGGTGATGCATGCGGTAGCAAGTTAGAAGCTTTCTACTTTTGTCGTCCATTCGCTTAATTTCAGCTCAACTGATCTTCTGTATTCACCTACTTTCTTAATGCTCATATTTGATCCAGCAGACTTGTCATTTCACAACACAATGTATCTTTGATGTTCATATTCATATTCTTCGTGTTAGTTCTATTCTTTTCGTGTTCTGGACACTGGGATTGTCAACGTTTCAAAATATTTATTTCTTTATGTTAATTATTTATTTAATTACCTATGATAATTATTTATTTAATTACCTGTATTAACTTGCGGTCACTACTGATGTTATTTTTAGCACTGTTTCTGGTGTGTTTCTACTTTGCTGTTTGGTATTTATATCTCGTTTTTAGTCATGTAGCTCTAATGACATATGTTGTAGTTTACAGACATTTTTGCTTTCCGTTTCAAAAATATGTATTTACCGTTTTCTCTATATAGGTGTCCTCTTCGTAATGATCTTCCAAATGAGTTCTTCTGCTTTACTTTTTCGAAATTAAAGATATTTAATTTTATATTTCCTTCTTTATGGTACTTATTAATTTTTATTTTTACCGTTTTGTTTTCTCTCTCTTATTTTATTAATTTTGGATAATAGATTTCTTCCTATTACTTAACAATGAAAATATTCTAAGAACACCAGAGCCAACAGCAATGCTACTGCTAATACTATTACATCAACTACTACTGCTAATAATAATAATAGTGGGGCAAAATGTGCGTCTTTTACGGGATCGAAACTACAAAACTTTGGTACAAAATTCACCCAGGCACGGTTAAAAGATATGGCTTGTAACAGTTTTATGAGATTTTACGATACACAGAGAGACAACAAAGAAAGCTAATTCCGAGACATATTGATGAAAGACTACAAAACTGAATATACTATCTTATTGACGTGGTAGTTCCCACAGACTGTAATGTATATTTAAATACCTTCAAAATGTCTATCAAATCACAAGGATTTTGAAGTTGAAATCTAAAAAAATGGAGCAGATAGGAACGTCAATTATTCCATTTGGGGGCTGAGACCTCGATTTTCTTGGAAAATGTTTCGATAGTCTAAGCGTAGTAATCCCTGGTAGTCCATGCTTTAAAATATAAAAAAAATGTTCTCACAAGTACAGCTCACACCTTACGAGGGGCGTTATATCTAAATTATTTTTTTCGAAGACGAAGTCAAGCAATTTCTAAATAAATTTCTCTGTTTTGGATCCTGAAGCAATTGTGTACACAATAGAAATCAAAGGAAATATATTAATAATTCTACTAATAAAAAATATTTGATGTTGATCTATTGATTCTGTCATCCAGAGGCAATAAATAAATGAATAAATGTCCCACTTAGTTCATCGCCATGACAAAGCGGGTAGATTCGTGTGCCATAGCGTCACGAATATCACCAGTAGGGATTTCAATCGAGAGTCGCTAAAATCTGCATATGGAACTGAAGCACTGACAGTATATCCAGGGTGGTGATGGTTCCCCTGATGGAGTCAGCAGTTAGGTCAACTTGACCATAGCGACTCAGAGGAGAACGGATTTGAACTGACATGAAAAGTGCTGGGATTCACCAGTTCTACTTTAACAAGTCTTGCTTTACAGAAATGAACGTTCGACTCAGTTATTGGCACCCAAAGGAGACATTGAGAATATAGTTCGATCTTTAATTGCGTAGTGAGTCTACGAATGCACCTGGTCATGAAGATGAAAATAACAATGATTAGTGTTGCTCCCATTGCTGTAATATTATGAAGTATTTTTTCGTTATATATTTGCATATTTTAGCAACTGAATTCCTGCACCCTGTTCTTATTTCTTGGAAGATCATCTTTCGTAATTATGTGATTTTCTCTAACGAATTTGCGATACCCTGTTGTCCTCTCTGTATATCAAGTGAAAAACTATTCTATCAATACTCCAGTTCTTACATACTGTTCTTTGTTATAAATCTATGGAACTTTTCGAAGGTTAATATGTGATGTTTCACTCACTTTTGAGTGACAAGTTTCCTCATTACTGATAGACTCTCATCTATATTGAGGATATATATATATACTTGCTAGAGTTTTAAAGGTATCTATGATAAGCTCGGTAAGCTCAATTTCGTAGCTGATCTCTAACATGTTAACTGGTGGAAAAAATCTCGTGTCATTTTATAAGACCTCCAAAACTAAACAGCTTTCTTTTAATAATCTTAGATAATCACTTTTTGCTTCCATCAGCACGGCTTATTTTAACTTCTACGGGAATGCCACGTAACTTAATTTTTCCTCTGATATGGAATGGAATGATTATATTGAATCAAATCCTCTGTCTGCTGCTGAAAATGTTGGCCCACTCTATCGTGCTAGAGAATGTTTTCTCGCCAGAATCTAACTTATACATTTATATCAAATATTACTGCTACTTCTGATATATATTTAGGCATTCTTGATAAAATCTAAAGAATTCATCGTCCCACAAACGTAACAGAGTTGTGTCTTTTCTATTAATCTTTTCATTGTTTTTGCTCTGATGAAGTTTCTTCTTTAGTGTTGCGGATTCCGGGATGAAATCCGGTCTCAAATAAATGACACACGCAGGAATGAAATATAGCAAATAAATGTATTGATGTAATAATACAATTGGTAATACGGTTAGTAGATCCAGAAATGCGGTTAGTAGCAATGATAATATATCTATAGTCAAGTAAATTCAGTATCGAAGTATGACTTCCTTCTCAGTATACGTGCTCGCAACAGTGACTCCTACAAAGCGGTTACCTCACACTCTCACTCTCTAACTCCCGGGTATTCACATGCAGCAGTACAAGTACACACTGTGCGAGTCCACTTGTATAAAAAGGGGTGGACCCCTTAACATTTGGTATCTAGATTTACGAAATTAATCGCTATACTAGATTGGCAGCTAGGTCTCAATATTTACACATGAAATTGTTAGATGTGGCTGTATGTTAACGATGTCTCCACTTTTGGAACTCATTTCCGGCATCTTGCTTTCCAGTCAACGTTGAACTTAAAAAAAAATTGAATGCAATATCATTCTTTGTATTGTATATTTTATTATTTTCTTTCCTTAATGTTTTTTCTTTTTCTCATATTATTTCAGATTCACGGACCTGTTTCATTTTAATGGTTTTATTGCTTTATTTGCTGTGAAATGATTTAAAAAACACTGTCTTTAAGACACTGGTCTTAAAGATGAAAGTGAAGGATTCCTAATTCGTAGGTCCCAACAAGGAATTAGCAATGTAATATCTTGAAATTTAATCGCAGACCATCCCGCTGCGATGCAGAGAACACCAAAGACCAAGTTGAACGCGATATCATGCTCTAGATGACTGACACCAACACAGTACATCCAACGATAGGATAGGGCTGATCACCATATACATTTTACAATATGTTAACTTTTCCTGTAATTCCAATGTTCAGACTAATACGGAAATACAGGCAAATTGACCAGACATTATTGGGGAAAATCATGTTGTAAACACATGATTTCTGATATATATTGTCATATTAACCAACAACAATATACTTTGGAAAATCTAAGTAAATAAAAGCACCACGAGATATAAAATCTACCATTTCGTGTTGTTATTATAATTCTTGGAATTATATCAAGAAATGAGCAAATGAAAATGCGGATCAAATTTCTAGTAGACCTAAAATAAGGGTATTGAAAAAAATAAAATCCTTGTGTAAATCTCTAAAGTTTCATAGATTCGTCTCCATACATTGATACCATTTTTTTTTCATTGCATCTATTCGCATCTTCTGAGACAAAAAATATCATTGTCTCTCGTTGACAACAGTTACGGCACAAATAACTGTCAACAAAAATACAAAAAGCTTCCTATTCCTAACTTAACAGTCTTGTGTTCGAAAACATCTACACTTCCTTGTCGATGACGAATCATTTCTCATCATACAACCCCTTTTTCATAAACGCAAAACACTCGGTATTCTGTCACTATTTCCATGGTAAGTGTTCTGGCGAGCTATATTCGCATGTCGTATGCTACTTCCAACTATATATATATACACAGCATGATATTCTTTGAATGAAGCTGGATATGTTTTCAGTAAAAGATCTATCTATCTATCTATCTATCTATCTATCTATCTATCTATCTTTCTACAGACATCTATTAGACATTTAAAACAACATGACTGCGTACTCAATTCCGGAAAATGCTTGTTGACAACACAACTATACTTAAACATTAAAACAATAAACAAAAATTAAAAATTCTTGAAGCTTTATACATAATACACTTGAAATATAACCTGAACAAAATAAACTATGAAATCTGCGCAAATATCCTTAAATGCCTATAATTCATAACAAAAGACATTGTTCATACCAACGGTTTCCCATACTTAATATTTCTCGTTTTCATTCTCAGATATTCATGTGTGATGTCACGAGCTGCGGCGCGATTTTCGCTTCCGCATCTCGTATACACGAGTTTGTCGTTACTTGCAAATTTTCATGCAGCAAGGGCGGACTATCATTGTTGTTTCGTCCGTTGTTGCTTGATTTATTGAAATTGTCATCTTTGATAATGGCTTGTGTAAACCGAAAGATTAGATTGGATTTAAACATGTATCAATATGGTGTTTTGCTTTCGTCTATCAACGATAATGTGATTAAGCTTATCAGACAATATGAAAAGAAACTTACTTAAAATAAATAGACGAAACTTGTCTATATTATTCAATAAAACTTGCGTTAATGTAAAATTGCTGCCTAAATATACACAATATATATGTTCGAGTGTGTGTCCGTGTCTGTCTGTCTATCTTCTCTCTCTCTCTCTCTCTCTCTCTCTCTCTCTATATATATATATATATATATATATATATAAATATATAAATATAAAAGAGGGTAGGCATAAATATATGTATATGAGTAGGCATAAATTTATCTAAGTATTTTTAATAAATATATCTGTGTCAGTTTCGTCGTATCTATCTATCTATCTTTGCAGTAGTGATATGCCATGCCACTTACACAATAATGAATGATCCTAATTTCCTTCACCTGCAATTAATAACAATTTCCACAGACTAAAATTGCTACTTTGTCGACCAGACTCCCAGCAGAATGTTTTCCCGATCATTACAATGTTTAACTCTTCGTGTGTAGGGTTAACCGATAAATTTACTACTTACCCACGAGATATATATACTTACTTTTTCTTACACTCATACAAAAGCCCACAAGCACTCCAACTTGAGTAGTTCTCGCGCCTTTTATTACATGAGCATTAATATAAAATACTAATACTACTACTAATAATAATAATAAAATAACATTGTATTAAAATAATAATGATGATACAGATATGATCAGGCTAAGATAGATAGATAGATAAATACATAGATAGATATATATGAACAAACTGACATAGATATATTTATATAAAAAGACAGAGATAGATAGATAGATAGATAGATAGATAGATAGATAGATAGATAGATAGATATTTTGCTAAATGAAAATACCCAACATCTTTCAACGAATAACATGCTGCATATATATGCCGTTGGAATTAGCTTACGATATTCATTTAAAAACATGTAAGTAATTATAAAATACACTTATAATAAGCAGTTGATATACATTAACATTTTATCATGAATATCATATATGCAAAAATAATTTAAATTTCTTATTCTCTCTGCGTATTAGCTAAGATTTTATAAGAGTGTGTCGCCTGTATGTTAGAAAATGAATCTGTCAATAATGAAGTCCATTTACTTCATTACAGTAGATTGATTTTGGTAAAATAAATTTGACAACGTTATCGACATATTTTAACATTATTTTCAGTGCAATTGTTATTATTTTTATTTTACTATATGCAAGAAAAAAATCCTTCGCAATGTCAATTAGAAGATACGGGCTAGAGGTTTTGTACATTGGAGTGGTGGATACATTCATGTAGTTTGGTTTGTTTTATATTTAAAACAGTAGAAAGTAAGAGATTATCTACGAAGATATATTTTTTTTAATTTTCTTTGTTGTTTTTTTTTGTTTGCTCTAGGGATCAATGTTTATATTCTAGTAAAATTAAGAATTAATTCGGACGGAAAGGTTTGAAAAGAGATTATATCCAAAAGAAGAGACAAAGAGAAAACCAACGTAAAAAAAGACAAAGAAAAAAAAGAGTAAAATCAAATTAATTAACATTTTTCATAAACAATTTTAAAAAAAGAAACTCCAACAGCTCACTGCTAGTGTGTTCAATCTTTAAGGACTGCTCACCCGTAATGGAATTGTTCTAGATTAGGTTAAACCTAGGTTTTTTTTTATTAATATCTGACAAGAACATTTATTATGTTTCAGAAGGTTTTTTCAACATAACTGTCATTTTACGACCGACACTAAACGGCGCGGATGAGAAAAAAATAAATGGAATTCAGCAAGCGTCGAATTCCTTCCTATTTTTTCTCGTTATGCCTGTCTTAGCACAGCAGCTGTTCTAGATCATGAGATATGAATGCTAAAAGTCACGGTAGCTCAAATATAACCTCACAGCGTTATTGCTCATTTTCTGCAAACGCATCGCATGACAACCTGTCTATCTTCTTTTTATATATATTAGTTTACATTAGTTTAATATAGCACTTGACTAACCATCTGAGTAGCGGCGATAAATAACAGCTGAAATTAAGATAAAACAAACGTTTGTGAAATTGACAGAAGTGTATCTAATAACAACGTAAGAGAATTTCCCAGAGTAATTAAGAGCATGGTTTTAAAAATGACTCAAATTCTCTATATGCCTCCAAAATAAAATGCTTCACGAAGATATGGACGAATAAAATAGTTAAAACATTATATGATATACAATTGATGATCTAAAAGGAATACGTACTATTTATTTCCGCAGAAACGTCAACTATAGTGGTGTATAGGAATAAATTGTCTCTGCCGACACTGTAGTTTGAACACAGATCACCAGTAAGAAAACACGAACGAGTCCATTATTAAATATGTAGATCACGTGATCGTAAAGAAAACTTATAAATGGGAATTAGCATTGCGACTAAGCGATTGCTATTCTCTATCCTATCCACTAAAATATCTCTCTATACTGATTAGTATACGACTTACTATTGACGATTACTATTTGAGCAAGTATTATTAGTGCAAGTATTATTTGAAGGCGTTACTACTACCAGCATCTGGCCACCTCAGGGTAGTGTAATGGTTAGCAAGCTTGTCTCGCTAAAACAATTACGACTGAGTAGCAAGTTCAATCCTCACCGGGAACCCCTTACTTTCGGCCTTGTGCCACATCCAAGCTACGCTTGGAAAATCACTACTACCAGTATCTGCGTTTACAAAGCCTCGTCTACAACGATCATTCCGGAAGTGATAACGAGTATCCGTTGACCTAACGGAAGTTACGAGAAGTGGGCGTCTAGCATCACAAAACATAGAATCATGAGATGGAGGATGTTTTCATCTACAGGACACTACTTTTCTACATCGTTTCTGTTGTGGCCTTGTTAGGGGCCCGAAATAAAGACATTAAGAGAGGAGTTGAGTTAAATAAATATAATAACAGAAATTCAGTACAGGGTCGCCTCTAAGTGGTTTCAATGTTGACTTTTATATTTACACACGCTCTATCTCTGATACTGAGCACTTTATCCCATAAATATAGCATACCTTAAGAGTATATTTCTTCATATATATATATATATATATATTTAGTTTATATTCACACATGTGTCTCTCTATCAATATATATATATATATATATATATATATATATATATATATATATATATATATATATATATATATATAATAATAATAATAATAATAATTTAAGCTTTACTACTTTATTGAGCACTGTTTTTCTAAAATAAAAACAAAAATACTAAAGGACTCGGATTATTTACTTGACGTGTTCTTTCCTATTGTTCTACATATCTGCACACACACACACACACAGATATATATATATATATATATATATATATATATATATATATATATATATATATATATATGTCTGTCTATCTATCTATCTATCTATCTATGTAGCTATATATATATATATATATATATATATATATAAACATACAGTTAAGTTCTGTCGGCTTATTTTAGATATAAAGTTTTAAATTTTCAAATAGGAATTTTGTTCTTTTTTGTTTATTTTTCTTTACACGGATCTTTGATGATCACAGAAAGAACAAGGGACTAGATTTTGAGAGTATTTTACCAAGCTTCTATTGGCTACATCCTAGCATTGTGATGGAAGGTTACGATTATGAATAATCCAAATATTGCATCGTGACGCAAGTAATAGACTCAACAGGAAAAGTAAGTATCAAATATCTATATACGTTATTAACATTATTGTTGTTGTTGTTGTTGTTATATACAGGGTACATTAAGCAATCTGTTAATTCATAGCAAGGACTTCAGACAATGCGCAATTCTACAAAGATTCCATTTTTAGATGTCTCCAATTTCATACGGCATTTCTGGCTGGTCAAGGAAGTCTCATATTTTGAACGACATTCATTTCAATACGACAATCACAACTGAAATCAACATGACATTCCCTTACTGCATCCCAACCAAACTTTTGTTTATTATTATTATTATTATTATTAATATTATTATTGGTCCCTTTGATTTTTATGTATAGGCATTTGCTTCAGAGTCCCAACCTAATGGCAGAAATTGTATCAAGACATTTACACTTAACAGTTTTGCAAAAAAAAATAAAATAAATAAAATAAACATTCCCAAAACCACACACATTTTATACAAATAAAGATCCTCGCAAAGCGTGAGCTGTACTTGTAAGTCAAAGTCTTTGTATTTCTTTTAGGCATGTGCTACCAGGAATCCATTCAAGGAATCTATCATAACATATTCCAATTAATCATAGAGCTTCAAGTACAACTGGAATTAGTGATGTCGTCATGTGCGACATTTTTGAGATTTCCATTTGAAGATCTTCATACTTTATACGATCAAAATATCAGGCTCTATTAAAATTATTATTATTATAATTATTATTATTATCATTATTATTATTATTATTAATAATAATAATAATAATAATAATAATAATAATAATAGAAATCTCGAAAGTGTGGCATATGGGAACATCAACAATCCCTGTTGTATTTGGAGCATTAGGACTGGTTGGAAAAGATTGCAGTAGACTAATTGAAGGGATTCCTGGAAGTCCATGCCTCAAGGAGATACAAAAAATTGTTCTGACAAGTACAGCCCACACTTTACAAAGGGCTTTATCTAATTAATGTTTTTTTTTTTTTTTTGTCAGTGGAAAGTGTCATGATGCCATTTCTAATCTTAGGTCCCTGGGCGGGACCCGGAAAGAAACGTGTAAACGCCAGAAATCAAAGAAAATAAAAATAATATTAATAATAATGAATTATATGCATATTATACTTTTTTTATTTTTGCGTGTCGTTGTGTTCGTCATGTATATATGATTACCAAAACAAGTAATTATAGGTATTACTCTTCAATATATTCCTTTTCGTTAATTGATTGCATCCAAGTGTGAGACTAATTTTAGGCTCTGCTTTTATACATGTGAATAGGGTATGTGTTTTGACGTTGAAATGAAGATCCCTTTATAAATTATTCTTTGTCAAACTAATTATTAATGCCAACAGCAATGGATTTTGGCGTTTCCCTCTTCATTTCGGGCTTGATAAACATAAAGATACCCGTTATTAAGGAGACCGAATTTTGTTTCCTGAAAGTAAAGAAATCTTTGTATCAGAAAATTACGAGGTGGATACGTTAGGTTTTTGCTCTGAATATTTTGCCGCTTAACCTATTCTGAAACATGTATAATTGTTCAAAAGAAGCTATTTATTTCTCAAATGGACCTCGTAAATATGGCGACAGTATGCGCGTGTTTTCGTCGGTAGATACAGTCGATGGAAGGGAAATATTTTCAACGCGATTGAGCAATAGCTAATACATAGATTAGCGTCTTTCCGCGCTGTTTGGAAAGGAAGACGTGTGCATCGACGGTAGAGGTAGTAGTATGGTCGGATTAGGAAGCAGACTGGCGTGAGTTCGAGATAAAAATCGGACGCGTCCTCTCGGCCAAATGTACCCATAATCACGGCTCTGATCTTTTCGGCGAAATAGTGGTTTAAGTTAACACAATGAGATGGGTCGGTTATCGAGTTAGATCATCTCACACTAGATTACCGACCAATCAGGAAACAGGAAAATCTGTTGATCTTTACTGGTCGCCTGGAATGGAGACGCAAGTACTTCGGACCATAGCGGAACAGAATTAGATTCTTATTAAGAGTGACGCTCGATAAGGAAGCCCGGGAAAGTTAACCCTTTCTGGATAGGAATCAATCTGCTTATATAATGGCTATTCGGAAGCTAAAATTAAGGCCGGAATAATTCCTTTGTCGTAATACGCAATATTATAAAAAGTGTGAGTGTACGAAGGGTGAAAGAAAAATATACTTCAGATAGAATGAAAATAAATGAAAGAATATAATTATAATAGAATGAAAGAATATAGTTATAATAGAATAAAATAGGTGAAATAAGTTATTATAATGATGAGCGAATGAAATTATTTGAAAAAAGGACTGTAGTGAAACTGAACGAAAATAAGAGAATGAAAGAAATTTATTTAAGATAAACTGAAAATAGGTGACTGAAAGGTATATAGTTAAGACAGAAATACAGCTAAGGTAGAATGAAAAAAGATGAAAGACAAAAATCTAGTTAAGATAGGATGAAGAAAGAAAGAAATACATCTAAGATCAACTGCAAATAGGCGAACGAAGGAAATATAGTTAAATGAAAATAGTGTAATGAATGAAATCCTGTTAAGATAAAATGGAAATATGTGACAGGTAGGAATATCGTTAAGACAAATATAATGATATGCTAACGAAAATAAGAGAATGAAAGAAATATAGATAAGAAGGAATTCAAGAATGTAAATGAAAGAGATATATTTAAGATAGAATAAAAAAAAAACAATTTGAAGAAAGAAATATCCTTTAGACACAAAGATAGAATGAAAATAAGCGAAAGAAGCAGAGTTAAGAAGTAAAATATTCAAGATAAATCAGGTGAATGAAACGAAATTTATTTAAGACGGACTAAAACTAACTGAAAGAAAAGGCAAATCCTTAAGAAAAAATGAAATTAAATGAAAGAAATATAGTTAAGATGAATGAAAATAGATGAAAGAAATATAGCTAAGTTGAATGAAAATAAATGAAAAAAATATAGCTCAGATGAATGAAAATAACTGAAAGAAATATAGTTGATGAATGAAAATAGATGAAAGAAATATAGTTAAGATGAATGAAAATAGATGAAAGAAATATAGTTAAGATGAATGAAAATAAATGAAAAAAATATAGTTCAGATGAATGAAAATAACTGAAAGAAATATAGTTGATGAATGAAAATAGATGAAAGAAATATAGTTAAGATGGATGAAAATAGATGAAAGAAATATAGTTAAGATGAATGAAAATAGATGAAAGAAATATAGTTAAGATGAATGAAAATAAATGAAAGAAATATAGTTGATGAATGAAAATAGATGAAAGAAATATAGTTAAGATGGATGAAAATAAATGAAAGAAATATAGTTAAGATGAATGAAAATAGATGAAAGAAATGAAAAGATGAATGAAAAATAAATGAAAGAAATATAGATAATGAAAAATAACTGAAAGAAATATAGTTGATGAATGAAAATATGAATGAAAATATAGTTCAGATGAAAGAAAATAAATAAAGTTCGTTTAGATGAATGAAAATAAATGAAAGAAATATAGTTAAGATGAATGAAAATAAATGAAAGAAATGTAGTTAAGATGAATGAAAATAAATGAAAGAAATATCGTTTAGATGAATGAAAATAGATGAAAGAAATGTAGTTAAGATGAATGAAAATAAATGAAAGAAATGTAGTTAAGATGAATGAAAATAAATGAAAGAAATATCGGATGAATGAAAATAGAAAAGAAATATGAATTAAATGAAAGAAATGAGTTAAGATGAATGAAAATAAATGAAAGAAATATCGTTTAGATGAATGAAAATAAAAGAAATGAAATGAATGAAAATAAATGAAAGAAATGTAGTTAATGAAAATAGATGAATGAAAATGAATGAAAAAATAAAGAATAAAGATGAATGAAAGTATCTGTATATATTTCAGTGTATATTTCTGCGGTATTGTAATTATTTACAATATTGGCATTGTTTGTCCTCATCTTTACAGACATTTTCGGACGTTTCGACCGTTGTACGCTCCGGCGTTCCTCAGAAGATATGGGGAATTATCTAAATATTCAAGGTCATAGGACATGAAATTAGAACAATATGTCTATATTTCCGATTTGAGGCATTTTAATTATTTACACTATTTAAACTGTTCGGGCTGTTGCCGTCATTTTCGGTGCCATATCAACAACATTTCTGTCCATGTACGCTCCGGCCTTTTTCGTTGAATTATATTTAGTTTTGTTAAACCTATCTCATTTTGTTCATTTTCCTTCTATCTATCTATCTATCTATCTATCTATCTATCTATCTAATTCTATTCATATCTACCTCATTATGTATATCTGTCTGTACTTCTGAGATGAAGTATTGTTTTTATTTGCATTATGTGCATTGTCCTCATCTTTATTGACATATTCAGGCGTTTCGGCCGTTGTTCGCTCGGCGTTCTTCAGAAGATATAAAGAAGAATTAAATATCGAAAGTCATGGACCATGAAATTTGAACAATCTAATCACGTGGACTAAATAAAGCGTTCGTTTCGAAATACCAACAAATATCATTTGAATCAGGCTGTTGCATACAACGGCCGAAACGTAGCATATATGCCAATGAATATGAGGACAACAGCCCGAACAATGTAAATAGAATGAATGTAGTTGAAGCAAGTAATATAGTTAAGTCAGATGATAATAAGAATTTGAGAAAAAGGAAGAAATAATTTAGAATATAACCAAGAAAAGAAAAGATGAAAAGTGAAATAGCAATTACAAGGGAAAGAGGGAGTGTGAAAAAAGTGGAAGGCTAAAGAAGGACGCAAGTGAAAGTCTCAGACATTGGCTTGTAAAATCGTTAAACAGCATTGGATATAGAAAGTGATCAATTCCAAACTTAAAGTATTATTCTTAGAAAGAGGAAAACAAACTTAAGGTAATATATTTCCGTCAGTATGTTCAAGTTAGTGTTTAGTTGTTTTAATATTCAAATGAAATCTTTTGTCCTAGAATGCCCGTAGCGTAAATATACGGGTAGACGGACATTTTCTGAATATTTAATGAAATGACTGTTTGGAATACAAAATTCCCAGGTAGATTTTTCTCCTCACAAAAATAATCGTTGGAAACCTTCTATTTAATCTTCAACTGAATGCGTTTGACAAAACATGATTGTTCGATGCAGGTAAATTACAGGAATTGGAATGCAAAATTTTAGATCAGACAAAACCTTTCCTATTCGAAAACTGGATCAACACGATATTTATTTCGTATATTTGTGGAAACTGAGGTAGGCTGACAACAATATTTACGATACTAGCCACCAATGCCTATAAGAAAATGACCTCGTACTCTCCCTGTCTTTGTGTAATTTAAATCAAATGGAAGCAATCCATTTTCGGCCAATGAAAGAAGAATACCGTTCACATGTATGATTTGTCATTGATACCTGTGATAAGCAAACTTATGGACAGTTTGTTAAAACACTTCTGTAAATTATTAGTTAAATATTGGGATTATGAACGATATGGTCACATACCTCACAGTAACAGAGTTTGGTTGTAATTTACTTATTCCGTCACTGTCGATCAGACCCGGAACTACTGTCAATCACGATGAATGGATCACCGTACGCTTATGGTCAAATCACGCTGAAACACCGGTTCTCGTACGATCACCGAAGTTAAGCAGCGTAGAGCCAGGTCAGTACTTAGATGGGGACCGCTTGGGAACACCTGGTACTATGTAAGCCCCAACGTCCAACCCTTACCTCATAGTCGGTGGGGGGTGTAAACGGTAGTGTCAGAGCTATGCCGCCCGGAACTTCGTTCCTGGTAGGGCCACCCAAGGCGGATAGGTCTGACACACACGCCGGCTAACAAGGGCTCTGGTGAAAATCAAGGAGCGTCTGCATCGGTAACCGGCAGCTTCTGGTCGTTCCTGTCTCTGCGTCTGTGGGGACCCCGCGGCAAGCAAGAACGTTATCCGAGTAGGCCTGGGTACCCTACTTCTGTAATTTATCACAAGAATCTTCTTCTCATAACAGGAAGAAGCCGGCTCAATCTGCCCAGGGTGAATGCCACAGTAGTACAGTAGTAATGGATCACCCCTTAAGACGGGACCGTAACTTAAGAGAAAATTGGAACTCAAACTCACACATGACCTCAAGTAGAACACTTACATACATTTACATTTACAGCTAAAAATTGAGGTAATATGATTGGTTTCTTGTAACGCTCCAGTAAATATGATTTCTCATGCTATCCTCAGTCATTATAAGTACCAGATCAAGCCGAAAACGGAGTACTGTTGTCATATTTGAGCAGAAGCTGCCCAGTTCTCACTTTCCCGTCCTGATAGAGTACAAACACGTCTCCAAGTTCTTATACTTCCGTAGCCATTACTCGAACAAACATGCCATTGATCCGTCACATCTAACCTTCAAGGCTAGGGCCCGCTATACAACTTACACTGTAGCAAATCATTCACATTCCTTTCGTATTCCATCGGTGAGAAGTTCCTCGTGAAGATCTTCTTCCTGCAAGCAAGAATTCCGTGAAACATAATCCCAAGAGGACGTTTCCACATTAAAGTATAATTTTAACCTGTCCAACTCTAAAGTCAAACGTTATTCCCCACCCCCCTATCCCTATGAATTGATCTTTGTTGGCTACTAGCGTTTGTTTGAATTTGTATGCACTAAGTTAAAATTTCCCTTTCGCTCTACTGTGCCCAGATTTCTTAGGGGAAGTATCTTCTACTGATGCCAAATCGATAGGGTTTCGATCCAGGCTTGAAGCAATCGGATGTCCAGCCACACTGATCAGCTGTAATACAGCGACACAGACTTGTATGTGGGTAAACATATTATTGTATATATATATATATATATATATATATATATATATATATATATATATATATATATATATATAGTACGGACTGATTGAAAGTAACTCAGCATTTTAAAATTTATTTATTAACTATGATTTGTACAAGAAATGGATATGAGCGAAAATAGTTTCATGGTTTTATTTAAAATTCCATTTGGATACCTCAATTAGCTACCAAATACTCCAGCCTACCAATAATCGCATTAACTGATTTCACCGGAAACTCTTGTGCTATGGAAGACATAATTACTTGTAGTCGCCTTTCAAGTCTTTGAAATTTACGGTTTGGTATAGTAATTACAGTTGCTTCTTTAACCAACCACAAAGAAAAATGTCATAGTGTGTTAAATCAGGACTCTTTGCTGAACATTCCTATATAAAATACGAAGTTACTTTTCAATCATCATGTACTAGACAACCCAGACACTTCTCCGGATTGTTTTTAAAAGCTGTTCATGATACAAAATTATGAAATAACAATATTATTAATTTTATCAATAATTACACATATTTTAACTTACCTTTTCAATACATGTTACTGTAATAATAATTATTAATCATATTACAATATAACTTGGAGCAAACGCAATATAAAATCACAAATGAAAAGGTTTTCATAATGGGTGTAAACAAATGAAAAGCACGAAGAACAACTTAATGTAAATATAATAAGAATTTCAATTATGCAGATAAATTATTTTAGGATATCACGTGGTACATGTTTTACATCATTATATTAAAAAAATAAATTTTCTCCATAAAATCTTGTGTACTTTGGCTTCAAATGTAGTAATTAGTATTACAGACGGTAAAAGTAGGTATATTGTTCACCTTTGATTCATAGTTAAATCATAAAAAACAAACTTGTAGTAAGAGTTTAAAACAGGTATATTCTTTATCAAAATAAATATATTTTTCGAGACTCTCCCGCAGCTAAAGATGAAGTTATGAATAAGTCAGTTGTATCTCGGAAGACATATGCATACATACGTCTTTCAAAATGTGTATTTATATATATATATATATATATATATATATATATATATATATATATATATATATATATATATATATGAGAGAAACAAGGAAGCAAAACAAATAGGAGAAAATATAAAGACAAAGGGTATTATGAAAACAAAAAATTACCAAACATTCAACTCATGTGCACATACACACGCGTAGTAGCGGAGTCACAAATACACATACACATATACAAACACGTGCACACAGAAAGAAACAAAATCAACTTAAACCCAATAAAAATAACACTTTTTAAACTAAAAATAACGGTAATGAGAAAATCGGCAGACAATTGCTGATACCACCTGACGAATAAAGTACGAGCCTACGAAACTCTGAATTCCGGTTGCTAAATATACCAGCAATCAACTAAATGACATTTTTTACATTTTTACATTTATATATATATATATATATATATATATATATATATATATATATATATATATATATATATATGATTTGTGTATTTAGGCAGCAATCATTCTTTCATGCACTTTTCATTGAATACGACAAAGTGCTTTGATTTACTTTTTTATAGAATTTCCAATGTGATCTAATACATTTTTTCTGAGGACGATTTATATAAAAACAGTACAAGTATTCTTTTTATCCTTGTGCTTTAGGATATACATTTATTCATTTTCAAGTTTGAAGCATATTAACTGTTAACAAGAAGTAGTTTGTTAATATTTTCATTTTCAAAACACGATCGAGATATTGTGCACACGTTCATAGTATTGAGTGCTGTTTTTTTTTGTTTTTATCAATAAGAATTCCATTAATTTTAGCCTTTTTTTGCATGTAGGCGATGCTATTATATTTGTGTTGTCAACAAGGCAAATATAATAGTATGTAGTATAAAGAAAAATATTAGAAAATATATATATATATATATATATATATATATATATATATATATATATATATATATAGACGTTTTATTTGGAGAGCGACCCCTATTAATTAAATCATTTAAAACAAACCTGGCAAGGTTGAGCCGATTTATTATAGTTTTCTTTTATTTGAAAAAAAATATTTTAAAGTTTTTGAGTTTTAGAAATAAGTTATAAATTTTTGTTAATTCCATTAGTTTTCGTCCAGTCATCTTTTGAGAAACATTTTAGTTATGGTACAATAATGATTAAAATTTAAGTGCAGATGTATGTAGTCCAAACGTTGTTGAAAGTTTGACATATATATATATATACTTTTACCTAAATACATTTTAATTGCATTATAGTAGACAATTACTGAAAAAAGAAAGAAATAATTGTGTAATAATTAAGTTACCTCACCTGGAAGAAAATAATACTCACTGTAATAATGTAAATAAACTGCGTGTTTGATGAGGGCCACGGATAATATTGTGGCCAACGAATCAGTGGCTAAAATATATTTAACAGTAAATTCTTACTTTTTGTCCCACCGGCGACTTGTTGTGACGCCATCACATTCATGTCATTTGGCTAAACGGAAGAAGTGCCAAATGACTTTCAATCCAATCATAAATGTCCAATCAGGTTCTCATTCCGTATACACTCTTTTTGAGTAAGGTTACGTCTACTTATCATCTCTCACTTGCGTCTCTGTCTTTGGACAGATTGCGTTCAGGGGTTTCTCTGTCAAAGGACAGAGGGTCAACTGAGAAAATCATATTGAGGTGCCCAACCCTGGGGAACAGCTGCGCGAGGCCGCGTCCTCACATTGCACCAGAGGGAGGGACCGTTGCTCACACCGAGGCAAGCGCAACCGACGGTTGTGGGAGCTGAAGCAAATTTTTGTTCCTGTCCCGGGTGTACGCGCTCGGGTCCCTACCTAAAAATAGACCTTGTGTCACATCTCGTCCCAGTGGGGAGACAGATTAAATACTTACACTGGGTAAGTCAGTCAGTGGGTTCGATCTCCGTATTTCCGTCTGGACTCAATCTTCTTGTTTGTCATATTAACATTTATCTCAATTTGTGCCTCGAAGACTCGAAACGCTACAAATTGCTACCAGTGTTTTTGAATGAAGCACTAGTTATTTTCAGTGTAGTCCTTGTACTGAGTAGGCCGGTCTTATTTGCTCAGAATAGTTCCAAGTGAAACACATGAACTTCCTGGTTGGAGTAGAAAGTACGTTAACTACATTTTGTTTTTGTCTGAATTTCTCAGTTAAGAAATAATTATTATTTAAGCTATTTTTTATTTGGACTATTTTAACCATCGTTTTTGTTGGTATCACAATGTTTCGACCTTCGTCATCCACTATGGAATGAAGTAAAAATACTGAACAAAGGAGAACAATGGAGATTTGGACGCCTGAAAGAAGCAGCTTATTTGATCGGCGATGAGGATGACATTAGTAGGCTTAGCATAGAAATACATACATTATAGGATCCAATAATTAAGAAATAAAATCTACAACAGCAGCAGCAGTCAAAGGATGATGGGCAACAGCTGCATTATTCAGTAAAGAGGTTGGCTTTAAGGCTCCAATTTTACTATAAGAAATTGTCCTAGATTGACCTAAGGGATTAATGCATTGGTTCGTGAATTTGATGACAGAGTGGTGACGTGTGAGTTCAGTACCTGGTCGGGCAGTGTATGTTTGGTTTCATTGGAAACGAGCAAGAATTAACTGAGCTGTAAAAATAAGACATGACCAGTGGAACGCGAACAGTTTAACCGAGTAGATTAAATAAAAGGTTAATTCAGAATTCCCTGTAGATTACCAGATAAATATGCATCTGAGGAAGGTCAGAGAGCGCAACAGCCGAACGTTGTGATAATAACAATAACAAAGATCCCATTCAATTTCGAAATACTATCATTAATAGGCATTGCATGATTTAAAATGAAAGTCTGAAGAGCCTATGACTGATTATTAAGTTCTTCATTTAATGGCGATTTTCTCACAAAGTTTAAGTGTGGCACAAATCCGAAAGTTTGGAGCACCTAGTGAGGATTGAACTCGCTATTCAGTCGTAACTGTCCCAGTGAGACAAGCTTGCTATCTATTAGACCATGACGAGATCAATTACAACTGAATAGTTAGTTCGTTCCTCACTGGGTGCTTCAAAGATTCTAAACGTAGCCCGGATGTGGCACAAAGCCGAAAGTGAGGGGCACCAACTGAGGATTGTCGTGCCACAATTATGACTATTACTGTATTAGCTCCCTTGCTTGAAAAAAAGGAATTAAAATGTATACCATTCTCGCTAATGTATTTTCAGGTTACCTCCGCGTAATTTTCGAAACCGCTACTAGGAGACGCTTTCAGGACTATAAATACTCTGCAAAGACATTTTATCATTCTCTTCTTATTTTTCCACTTTCACGAAAACATGTAAATCTCTCGCGGAGAACGCGTTCCTTTTTGGGAAACGCAGGAACAATACATACATCATGCATACATACATGTACGTAAGTACGCATGCACATTCACTCACTACACACACTTTGGACCATTACGTTTTTACATACTTTTGACACAAACATCTTTGTTTTTGTCAATTGTAATCCTTTGTTATCAATACATTATCATTTGTTTGTACATATATATTGGTTCTTGTCATTTCTTCTAGTTATTTTCATGGACGCATTTCCCGAGTCTGCCATGTTTGTTTTGTGCATTTCAGGAGATACACTTGTTAATCTCTCAACGCATACATCGGCCCGCAACGCGATCGAACTCCCTTCTCAAACGTAAGTGGTTCAACGAGACAAACTTGCTAATCATTATATCACGTTCAGTAGCTCATATGTGACACAAGGCCAAATCTATGGAGCACCTAGTCGTAATTGTTCTAGCGGGACAAGTTTGCTAAATATTACACCACATCGAAGTGCCCAAAATTATTTTGTATTGGTAGATTAGATGTGATGCAAGACCAAATGTGTGAGGCCCTCCGTGAGGATCGAAAACTCTACTCAGTGGTAACTGATGTAGCGAGACAAGCTTGTTAACCATTACACCATATCGAATTGCTTAAGTTCTTTTTTTAATTAGGAATTACGCTCAGTACAATGTATCACTAGGTGAATATCTTAAACTAATTATGCATCTTTTTAAATTCAATATCATTTTAGAACGTAGGCGATCACGGCTCTCCACAAATGCCTCTCTATATTATATGGGAATTGTGGATGTGCTGGCTGTGTATCAGATAATGACCTGGAATGAGAAAACTGAGTTCGGATTTCAGTACGTTCGTTGCATACACTTAAGTGCAAATACACTTAGGAATGTATAAATCCATCTCCTCCCTCCTGCTATGGGTTAATTATCATTTCTTTTATAGGGTTGGTGCATACTTATCAGGCGTTTTGCACAATATCTATTACGAAAAAATTAAACCCAATTCAACAATAACATTTTTAAACGAGTATAATTATCGACACACATTTTTCTAACCTGAAAATAAGATAATATTTTTATTAGAAAAAAATAAACAAAACAGTAATTTTTATTAGCAAATAACTTAACTACAAAAACGCCTGATAATTATGCACCAAGCCAATATATGCAGAAAATTTGTTTATGTATTATTCACTCGTGAATATAAAAGAAATATTATTACAATCTAAAATATTCTTTAGACTTGAATAACCGACGAAGTGTTAACAAACCGTAAACTACAAATGCATCAGTGAATTATCTGGACATTTTTATTTATTATTGGATAAGAATATTATGTTATTATGTTGGTTTCTCTACGAACTGAAATTCAAACATTTTCTTTTCTAAGCCTACAGAGATACGACTGCCCTGTTATTGAACCCACAGTAGAAAAGATTGGATTCGTGTCATTCTCAATGCCATTTGTGCGAAAGTAAACGCAACTAGCTGGTCCAGAATTCAAACACGACTCGCTTATTCCAATTTCGAGACTGTATCCCTTTCACAATCCATATATTCAGAATCATTGTCTTCTTATAAAAGCTTACAAATGAAGATTTACAACAATAATAGCAATATTTCATTTCAGAAATTTCTCCAGTAGAAAAAAGCCTAATAGAGTTGACAGATAACATTAATTCTGATAGAAAGCATCACTAATTTTACTTCAAAAACACATTTTTTAAGCAGAAACATAATTAATTTATTTTCTGAAGTGTATTCTTGAAGTTGCTGAGAATAAAGAGTAATTTAATCCGAGTCACTCAAGAGATAAATAAACACTGAAGGCTTTATCTCAAAATACGCATTGAAACTAGGAAGATTAGCACTTTTAAGGATTTTTTCTTTGATTCTATCTCGCATAAAATAACACCTTACGATAACCCGCTGTTTCAATGCATATTTCCGGTTTAGTTTCCATGTTGAAATTATCAGGAAAGAAAATATTCGGAAGTTTCGAACTGAAGCTAGAAAAAAAAAAAATACCCTTTCATTTGCAAAACAATTTTGGAAATTAACTCAAACAGAAAATTATCAAGATTATCTCAAAGCTTCTGATTCACATCAGATAGCAATGAGCTGTATTTCGTGATTTTAAACAGTATAAATAATAAGCAAAATTAGCAAATTCGTTGCATTGTTCTAAAATTGGCACTTGGAACTTTCCCATTTTCGATTATGAAACGCGGGTTCGACTCTTACTGTGTTCGATTTGTCAGGAAATACTGTTCTTATTTAACTGTTTATCAAGCTATCTTCCAGAAACTGTAAATAAAGTCCGCTCAGAATTTTCATATTAAATGGGTGTTGCCCCACCCCCCCACCCCCCCCACCCCCGAAATTTCACTGAGGGGTGTGTTCTGAGCCACCCTACTACTGAATATTCGGATATGAGCGACCATCTTCCAGAAACTGAGCAACAAAGGTGCTGATAAAGTGGACCAAAATGAGGAAAGACGTCTTGGAGAAAACTCACAGGAGAAAAGGAAGATACTTGTATAAATAAAAACAGAACACTGAAGGGATAATGAGACAAATATTATTTAGAGCTAAAATGATAGAAAGTTATGGAAATCCCCACAAAAAGAAGAATATGAAACTTTTACAGAGGATTTCCAATATTTAAGCAATAACTCTGTAAAAGCAAATTGAAATACTCATCGTGTTCTAAGGATGTCGGTCTTCTGTGCGTCGTGTTCATTTTGGACGTTGACAATTATGGCTCTCCACAATTTCCTATCTTTTAGCCGCTTAATATTTTTTCATTAAAGTTCAATTTACACAATGTACTTTTTAGATAGTTTTTGTGCTGTTTTTCAATGTCATGTGTGCCTTTAATAAGCCCTGTGAGTGTCAAGACGTTTCCTCATTAAATTTCTTTTCCTTATGTTAAATATAGGTGTCTTTTTCATCTCCATTTTCTTAAAACTTTATCGTTTCTCACATATTGAATTCATGACATCGTCAACATCTTTCTGTATAACAACATTTCTTTTCCTTTAATTCTCTTATCATCTGGGAGGAAATTGTCAAGCATTCACGGTTCTATGACCGATATTTTATTAAATTATTCTTTTGCTTTTTGCTAACGGCATTCTAATGATTCGTAATAATTTAATATCTGATTATATCTCTTAGATGAGATATTATAAGTACTTGCATTATTTACATTATTCGGACTGTTATCCTGATCTTCATTATCATATTCCAGTGAGTACACCCAAAGAGTTGTGAGTTCAATACCACGCCACAGTAGTGATCAACCAAAAAAGATAGAGAGTTGAGTTAAAGGAAAATAACTGAGATATTCGTAAGATGCATGGCACGTGGAACTAGAAGATTCTACCCCGGCAAACAAAATAAAGCGGTTCATTATAGCACTCACATGAAGAAGGCCAGAGCGTACAACGGCAAACGTTATGAATATGGCAATGAAGATGAGGATAACCGATGTAAATGATGCTTTCGTGAATAAAAAATTTGTCATTTGAGAGGGGGGTACATTTTGCTATCACAATCGTTTTGGATTTTGTTATCCCAAAATAAAATTTTTGTACTTGATATATTTTCAATTCGCATGTTAGGCTTTTTCTTTTGTTGTCAACCATTCAGGGTTAATATTTTTACAAAATTAAACCAGATTTTAATTGCTGCGTATTATTTCTTCCCGCCTAATTTTATCTCCGCTTATCACATTTTGTCATATTGTCCCTCGAAAGCCACTAGTAAAGCACGTGGATCCGAAAAATTACATTTCTTTGAAGATTCTAGTTTGCATTCCTTTTGCGTCGTGAAATACATTTTACTATAACTTCTGTTAAAACGTCATTTAATTAAGAATCGTGCAGATCCCAAATAATCCGAATCTGTGCCATATATCAATCCGATGGCTTTGAATAAAAAAAAATGTAAACAAGATTCCTTCGCTACATCAAAAGTCGAGGTGGAAGTGTGCCATTGAGCAGAATAAGCCATAGCCTCTCGGAGCAGCATCGGGACTGAATGGAGGATGTGGAAGGATCTCAACACCGTCCATCTGTTTTAACTTCTCCATAGTCAACCTGAGAGTTTGTCGCTTCTCATTGTCTTGCTACAACAAAGCTTGAACTCGACTGACCAAAGCAGTATAATCCTTTTTTAGTTTGTTGTACACGCGGTTAAGCTGCTGCCAGTAGAGTTTACCGTTGATGGCGCGACCGTGTGGAATAAGCACGGAATGTACTATTCCTCGGAAATCCCACTAGACAGAATTGTTGGTTTCTTTCCCCTTACTAAGATTCAGGACTTTCTAACCAACCTAGCACTACCAAATCCATTAGAAAGTGAAGCTAATTCCTTTGAAAATATTTAAGTACCATAATGAAACGGTTGAAATTAATGATAGATTAACGTCAAATCAATAGTTTAAACTCAGTCACCAACTGCACAATTTCTACATCGTTGATCATATTTTATGATGAATTGGGGCATATTTTATATTTTTTTCAGAATATTCAAATTAATTAGGAAACAAATTCGTTTGAAAATGTATAAGAAACCAGCGCATTTTAGTTATAGCTGATATATCTGATTAAGATAATATATATATATATATATATATATATATATATATATATATATATATATATATATATAATGTATCATATTTGAAATGATATGCATACCAACACTTTCTGCTACTGCGTTTTACACCAATATTTTTTTCTTTCAGACAGTGAAATGTTCATCTGCTCCACTAGCCATTATTTATAAAAAAAATATGGGAGGGAAGAAAGGAGAAGACGAGGTGAAAGAAAAAAAAAACTTTGGTACTCTCATCCAGATCCATATTTTTCTAACAAATACATTGTTGCGTGTTCTCAAGCTGACATTATCTGAGACTTTTTTTTATTTAGAATCGCTCTGGAGCCAACTTAATAGCCAGCTATTCTTTCTGACAAAACGTATAGATGACATTACCCATGCTATATGGCTTGGATTTCTTAAAAATACTCAATTATACGTTAGAGATTTTATCATATGTTTCTTTCTGCTCTCACACATGACTAGCTAGTTTTGTACAATGTTTGTAACTTTCCAGCTTAATCGATATTTGATGGTTGCACCAGCTATTCATGAAGCTTCTTTTTGCACTCGAAATGTACTTTAATTTGACCTTCTTCATCCTCCACTACTTGAAGACTACCTCTTCAATTTTACATGATCCGTTTAGTGGACATATTTTTTGTTTCTACAAATTATACACGTGATCATTTATGTTATTATTCTGCGCGCCATCTTTATAAAAAAATATTGATATTCTGCTTTTTAATTACATTTTTCAAATTGCTGGTACATCAATAAATTATTTTCACAGTATTTCGGTTGAAATATTTGCGCAACTCATAAGTTTCGGCGAAATTTCTATAAAGAAGTTTAAAAACATTCCAGTATTTGTTTTCACACCTAGATTGAAAGTGGTTGCTAAATTTCTTTTTCTCTTGATGTTCCACACAGGGTGAGACGTTTTAGGTTTAAATTCAAGTTTATTTATTCATTTTTTTACCCGTTCAATATTAACGGTATTCATATACTTTTTTATATTCTTCAAAAATGTTTTTACCGGAAGAATTATTGGATAGCCTTCATTCAGTGGCACTTGTAACGTGTTCGATCACAATTATTGAGTGTCTAGATCCAGCGTTTACACTTTGTAACCTGCTCTTTGGTTTCATGCATTACACTGTCACGACGTAAATCTAATTCGACGTTCAAATATAGAACTACATTAAAGTTCATATCAACCTCTCTGATAAAAGCGAGGTTTGTAAAGAGTTTTTGCAAACCTTTCCTTATTTTATCATCCATGCTTCTTTTATCTGCTACTACCATTAAACCATCATTCCTGTATAGTCCATTGTCATTTATATGAACAATCGGTAAATAACGTTCAATCAATTTGGACACCTTTGCACCATGAAACGTACCTGGGAGGGGGGCATCAAATTCAACTTTATTTTGTTTTGTTTTTTTCATTACCTTGGAAGAGACTTGATTTTCTAAAATGTAAAATAATTTCTACTGGCTCATGTATTATGTTAACAACCTTTTTCGCAAAGTTTAATGCTTCAATAAGCTCCTTCTCCGATATTGAGGGATTCAACAATTTGAATGTAGGTGAGTTCGCCAATTATGTACAAATGGAGCCTTCCTAACTGTGAAAAAAAGCATAAAGCAAATTTCCCGAATAATCCATCATTTCGTCTAACAAAACAAAAAACGAATTGGGAATAAGAAGCCGGAACATTTTACAATATGATGTCGAACTTAATAAGAATAGCAACACCAAATAACCAATGGAAAGGTACTGGGGTGTGTAAATCTTCGTGCCGAAAAAATAAGAAACAAAAAAAAATGTATCTATTAAATATGATATAAACAATAAATAAGCGAATAAACTAAGTAAAAAATAAACCAATTAACAAACGAGGCCCACCAAAATAACAGAATTATGCAATAGACTACCCACAATACATCATAATATATATCTATATCTACATCTATATATATATATATATATATATATATATATATATCAAAAGAGTATCAAATACCCAAGGCAAATGTCCTAACGATTGCGTTTAACATCAAACTGGGCATTGACGTCAATGTCCACTTTATGTATATATATATATATATATATATATATATATATATATATATATATATATATATATATATATATTTAAAAAATAAACTTTAGAATAATGAAAAATAAAGAATTAAAGGAATAAAAATTAAAATATATATATATATATAAAATATAGATTTATTTTTTTTAATTATTTAAAAAATTATTGGAATATATATATATATATATATATATATATATATATATATATATATACTCACTGGCACGCACACAAACCCACACAACTTAGGAAGTAAATGTGTATGTATGTACGTATATATGTATGTATATGTGATGTGTTGTGTATACAGGTTCCATGTAACTTGGGATTTATGTGTGTGTATATGTGTGTGTATGTATGTGTATGTATGTGTGTGTATGTACTGATTCCTTCTGGTGGGACGGTGTGTGCGTGCGTGTGTGTATGTATATGTGTATGTGTACAAATGAGTTTACTATTTCCTCGTAGTGAGACATTGTATGTATGGAGTGTGAATTTTTAATAATATGTGGAAATCTCCGCCTTTTACCTGAAGACGGTCGCGAAACCAGAAACCCGTGTAGTAAAATTATGGAAAATAAAGCATAATATTTTTTTAAAAAATCCACATTACAATCAAAAAAGTTTGCGGTACCTCTCTTCTTTTTAATATATGTATATATATATATAGATAGATAGATAGAGAGAGAGAGATGTAAGTAGAATGGGAATTGCCTGTTTATTTCGTATGTTTGCTGTGTGAATGTAAATATTTTCTAAAACTTTTTTGTTAATCTTTTGCTTAAAATTAATTCCATAAGACTGACCGGCAGACATACAGAGATAGATAGATAGATAGATAGATAGATAGATAGATAGATAGATAGATAGATATAAGTAGAATAGTAATTAATTGTCTATGTATTTTATGTGTTTAATGCTGAAAGCCTATTTTCCTCAGGCATTCAACGGCTATGGTCAGATATATAGAATGTAGTTTATTTTTACTATGATGAAGCATTTCCATATTTTCATGATGATATGATAACGCTCCTTACTTTCAGGAAACATAAACATTTCCATGCAAATGGACATCTCATGAGCCTGTGATGAATGAGTAATATTTTCACCAATGTTAACTGATACCTTCTTTCGAAAAGGTGCTAAAGATAAATCTTCTGCCACGAGATCCACTACATTTGTTCAATATTATGCTTAAATCGAGAGATGATATCCAAGTATAAAATAGAAAAGGTGATGTCTTCAATTCGGTTTATCGATGAAGCGAAAAACAGCTTGCTACGTTTGCACCACATATGGAACGTATAAATTACATAAAAATCTCATTTTAAATATAGATATTTTATCACTTTAAATGTTATTAAAATTCTAATCGTCTGGGTAATTGAAAACCAGATGTGTACCCCGTATTGTCCCAAGAATTTTCTTTGTTATGGGTCCTTACCTATAACTACAGAATGAACTCTTCCTAACACTATGTATACTACGCCTCTCAAGAGAGAGGGACGAATCTAGTCGTGCCGATAGTAGTTCACTCCAAACCAGACTGACAATCATACTAACACCTTCCATATCTCGTATTATTATTTCGTGTAATATACCTTCGTTATTTCTACCCTTGTGTTCGTATTGTTCTTCCTTGGTCCTAACCTAGACCATAACAATCTTTAGATTAATAACATTTTTTTTCAATATAGTAAGTGTTTTCTACAGAAAGAGTGAAGGTAAATTCGTGTCGAAATACGGTAAATGTCATTCACGTTTTATATCAATGGTTTAACAAAACAGGTACGTTAATATTTAACTTGAATTACCTTTTACATAAGCACAATCTGAAATATTAACTATGCGTGTAGACATATTCATAAGCAAGACTGTACGTGACTTCTGATTGACATATTTTTTATCGGTATCGCGCCATGTAAATTAATTTAGCTTCTAAATAATAAGGGTTTGCAGGGCTTGAGATAATAAGTCACAGAAACATTAATAATGTGCGGAAAGAGAATGAGGGGAACAGTGGATAGGGATTAGCATTGCATTTGAATTTTTGAAGATTAAATTTGATTGGAAAGCATATAACAGGAAGGAAGCTCCACAAGCAAGAAGTGCGGGAATAGAAACTGTTAGGATAAAATTTACGGCAACGTATAATCAGGTCAAAATTTAAATAATGAAATCTCGACGCCACTCTAGTACTGTGCTTAAATTAAAAAAAAATGTCTTGGCACCATAGCTCATCCATACAATTACCATAAAAGTATTCATAGAAAAGCAACCTTTCGACGGGGGGGAATGTGACTGAAGCAGAGCCTCCATATCCGTATCGATAATATTGCTAATTCTTCTTTGGATTTTATCAAGGACCTCAAGGCAAAAACAGGCGCACTGACCATATTTGATAGTTTTACCTAAGCATGGGCGAATGGTATATGTATAGATATGAGATCTTGGCACCAGTCTAGAACCTGCTTAATTAATTTAAAAATGTCTAAGTACCACAGAGCAGAGCGGTATTTATTCTGTTCTCTACAGAAATGTGGCACAAGGCCGAAAAGGGGATTGGGGAAAGGATGATCTTCTTCTGTCTTAACTATAACTTAGCTAGCCGCAAACACTGGCCCAATCGTATGAACAATATTCCTTACACCAAAACAACACATTCATACGTACCTTTCCTACTACATCCACCATGATACCTCACTGTCTCTATGAAAATACTAACTAGTCCCCATATTTACAATTCATTGTCTGTGGGGGGAGGGGAATAAAAACAACAATTCTAAAAAAACTAGCCCCATTGAGTATTTACAAACATAATTACAAAACTATTTACAAGAAACTAAAGAAAATAATATTAGTAATAAACCCACCTCACAGTCACTAAATATGGCAGAAACATCAGTTCAATGGCCGAAATCAATGCGGGACTATAATAGTATAAAACATTCATTCATCCCAAGAACTCACACTCACATGCACTCATTCAGACACAACAACAAATACGAAAAAACTCACGCGAAACGAAAGGCGCCCTGCATCCACCAGCGAACTGACATCAGTGAGTAGAGCGATATTTATTCTGTACAATACAGAAATGTGGCACAAGGCCGAAAAGGGGATTGGGGAAAGGACGGTCTTCTTCTGTCTTAACTATAACGTAGCTAGCCGCAAACACTGACCCAATCGCACGAAACAATATTCCTTTCACCAAAACAACACATTCATTCGTACCTTTCTTACTACAACCACCATAATACCTCACTGTCTCTATGAAAATACTAATTAGTCCCCATATTTACAATTCGTGGTCTGTGGGGGGGGAGGGGAATAAAACAACAATTCTAAAAGTTAACCCCAATGAGTATTTACAATATGCATACAAAAACTATTTACAAGAAACTAAAGAAAATAATATTAGTAATAAACCCACCTCGCAGTCACTAAATATGGCAGAAACATCAGTTCAATGGCCGAAATCAATGCGGGACTATAATAGTATAAAACATTCATTCATCCCAAGAACTCACACTCACATGCACTCATTCAGACACAACAACAAATACGAAAAAACTCACGCGAACTGACATCAGTGAGTAGAGCACATCCAAAAAAGTACCATGAAAGTATTTATAAAAAAGACAGCGGAAGGCGACTCTTGGCGGGAAAGTGACTGAAGCCGAGGCGCCAGATCAGTACGAATAATAATGAGAAACCAATTCTTTTCGTCCCTATCTTAGTTCGAACAACGGGTTTTCCCTGACAATATCGCATAAATAATAGGCTATTCCGTTTTGATAGCGTGGGAAGCCGGAGATGAAAAATTAGAAACGCTACTTGGTTTCAGTGTGTAAAAAGTAAAATAGAAAGTAGTGTTTAAAGTAGGATTCAGTGAAATGGAAATGTTTTTAATTTCAAATATTAAAATATGTGTCTTCTCATTTCTTAAAATAACGTCCATCATTCATTTTCTGATTTTTATTGCATTATATTGTTAAGATTTACCACAAATATTTAAGGATATATTATTACCGTAAAACTAGCCATGAGCTCATACAAGCATTAACTTAAGAATTAAGATTCATCAGATAATTAAAATAGGAAAACCGTGAAATATTCACAGGTAATTCTAGCCAAAATATATTTGAAAATATAAATATTTTCTAAAATGCTAATGGAACTCTGAGAAACTGTTAATAATAAGTGGACATTAGATAACCTTAGCAAAGTGGATTAAGCTTAAAGTAGCTATTGCTAAGTGCTTTGAAAAGTTTCTCAATTATGAACAGCCATAACGTAAAATAGTTCACATTATTCTTTTATTCAGCAACGTAAAAATGATTTACTCGTTTTAATCTGTTTTCTGCCTGGGTAGACCTATGTCCAAATGCGCAAACGTTAGATTCCTGCAAAATGGCAACGGATGAATAGGAGAAAAGCGGGAAAAATGCTGATCGTTGAAGAAGAACAACGAGAATATAAACTGGAGGAGAAGAAGTAGAGAGAGAAAGAGAGAGAGAAAGAGAGAGAGAAAGAGAGAGAGAAAGAGAGAGGGAGAGAGAGAGAGAAAGACCGAGAGGTGGAAAGAGGGTTCTCTGCCTGAGAAAGTGTCTATCAAATGAAATACTAAACTACTTCAAGAAAAAGAAAGTAAATGGAAAATATTTCTTATCTTCTAATCATGGTTGGGTAAAATATTAAAAAAAAGATGAAAAATGAAGAATACAACTGACAGACTTGCGCAACATGCATCATGATTAGCAAGCGTTTCACAGTGAAAATATCTGTGGTATAAAGTCGTCGGGCTTAACACGTGAGATGTATTAATTAGAACTACAAACAGATTAAGGTTCAGTAAAGAATAAATGTATTTCTATCGATCTATCTGTCAATCTCAGTCTGCATGGATCTATCTATCTATCTATCACAGTCTGCATGGATCTATCTATCTATCTATCTATCTATCTATCTATCTATCTATCTATCACAGTCTGCATAGATCTATCTATCTATCTATCTATCCATCCATCTATCTATCTATCACAGTCTGCATGGATCTATCTATCTATCTATCTATCACAGTCTGCATAGATCATCTATCTATCTATCTATCTATCTATCTATCTATCTATCTATCTATCTATCTATCTATCTATCTCAGTCTCCTTTGATCTATCTATCTGCCTATGTCAACATAACATCAGTTATCCTCCTTTCTGTATTAAATTATCCGTAAATCGCCATTCCCATACATTTTTTCCTTAAGCAGTTGCAATAATAAACGGACTCCCGACGCGCTGATTCTTTCTTTTATCATTAGAATTTTCAAGTCGAATGTCAAAACCTAAAGTTCAACCATTATCTATTTTACATAACCTCATAATATGTTTTTTTTCTTTTTTTTGTGCATTTAACCGCAAGCAAGACGGGAAGCCACTAGCACGCAAGGGGTTCCAGAGAGTTAGAGCGAGAGCAAATAGGAATGATAGAAGAAAGGATGAAGAGAAGGTTAGGGGATAGATCAGTGCATCTGGAGACGTCGATTGACGTTACATTTGAGTAGTTGGAGATTATAGCTATCAGGAAAACAAGAAATAGGGAGGGAGTTCCATAGGCTAAAAGTGCGAGACATTCAACTATTGTGGTAGAAGAGACGGCTACATTTAACAGTTTCGACAGTGAAAGGTTGACAGCGAGATGTCAGCCTAGTTGAACGCTTAAATTCATGAAGTCTGGGAAGCAGCGAAAGCAGCTCATCGGAGCAGTTACCGTGAAAGTATTTGTAAAAGGGTACGATGCAAATGTACGTTATTGAATGCCTCTCGGCTGTAATATGGCTTTTAATTTTTCATCGCCTGTTATAAATGTACGGACAAAAAACAGTGAATGTAAGCACTCTGTTTCAACGCAGCGAATTCTAAAAAAAATGTTAAACATGTAAAGAATAATGGTGAATATTTTGAAAATAGAACTTTTAGCAGAAAAAAATTCTATTCAATCATATAAAACAGTTGGTGAGTTGGAAGTTCAACTGAAACAAATTGTCTGAATAGAAGTTCCCAAGAAATGTAGCATTGCCAAACGAACACACGAAATGACGTTTCACAGATCGCTACAAATTTAGGCACATCAAGTTAAAGTTCAGCCGTTATTAACCCTAAATATTCTCACCCCACTAACACCATCTTTGTATAGCGTCGACAATCAGGAAATATGGAAATAAAAGAAAAACAATAAACAAACAATTTTTTCTTTCATTATATTGGTGGAGGTCTTCTCATGAAATAAGTGTTACTATATTAGGATCATCTGTGTGTGTGTGTGTGAATATGACAGACAAGGAAAACTTCACGAACTTTATTCTATTTTGCCAGCATTCTTATATTTTTCGTTTGGTGGGTGTAAGTTTGAGCTAATTTGTTTGTACAGTATTTACATTAGTCGGACTATTGTCCTCATCTTTGTCGCCATTATTTCTATGCTTGGTCGGCTCAGGAGATTTTTGTGGCCTAGCATATGTGCTGATTCCTGATAGAAATAAATACAATATGGGAACCAGTAATAAGGAGTGCCAGAGAAAAGCAATGATAACAAAGTTGTAATATGAACTCTGGTAAAGACATGCAATGATAACAGCAAAAATTGCAATATGAGCACTGGTAAAAATGATGCTGAAAACATTAGGTTTATAATACTCAGAAGTTCATACCCAGATGTCCTCAAGGACACATGGCATAGTGGATAAAGGCGTTGGTTAGATCCAGTGACAGACCCAAAGAAGGTGAGTTCAATTCCTGGTTAAGGCAGTGGAGAACTTTCAGAGGGAAAATTAGCAGGAGATAACTGATAATTGACATCCATCAAACATGGCAAATAAATAAATAAAGGGTTCAGTTCGAAATTCCAACCACCTGAAGAAGGCCGAAACGTTGTGACAAATATGGCGACAAAGATGAGGACAATAGTCCGACTAATGTAAATACTGTACATAGTACCTCATCTCAGAAATATAGAAAAACTCTAATTTGTTTGTATTGTTCATTTTTCCAAGAGTTTTCGGTTCCTCCATTTTCGAGAAGTAGCCGGAAGACAACTAAAGAGATGAGTAAATTTTCCTTGGCTGTCATCTTCAAGGAAACATTTATAAGAGAATGTCCGCCATATCATTACATATTTCTTCAACATTTTTTTATATTAAAATGCCTTATATTAAAATGCGAGTATATTGTTGGCATATGTATTGTTAACATACGCGTTTT
>CAHIKZ030000987.1:100000-157500 GCA_903632075.3 Acanthosepion pharaonis | reverse complement strand
TAAGAATAAAAAATATTCAAAATTAAACAGCAGCACATTGTTAGAAATATGTCGTGTTTCTGAAATATATTTGATACGTTCAGTTAACTGTTACAAATCTCGCGTCCTGGATATGACGATAATTTAAACCCGCGTCAGCTGTATGACGATAAACAACACCCGTTTCCTGGGTATGACGATAAACTACGTCCAACAGCAAGGCTTCTGATAATACGTTTTTGAAAAAATAATGATGCCAGCTATACGTTTTCCGAAAAAAATAATATTACCAGCTATACGTTTTTTGAAAAAAAATAATATTACCAGCTATACGTTTTTTGAAAAAAAATAATATTTCCAGCTATACGTTTTTTGAAAAAAAATAATATTTCCATCTATACGTTTTTTTGAAAAAAATATTTACAGCTATACGTTTTTGAAAAAAAATAATATTACCAGCTATACATTTTTGAGGAAAAAATATTAACAGAAATAGATTTTAGACAAAACAAAAATATTACAAGGAAAAAGAGTTTTCGACATTAAATGAACCACTGAGGTTGATATGCCGTAAGACAAAAAAAAAAAAAAAAAAAAAAACAAGCTGTCACAAATCTCGCGAAAAAAAGAAAAAAGAAACAAGGTTTGGCTGTATATTATCATTAGCCCGTGGATTAACGAATCAGTAACGAGCGAAAATGTGTAATTTTCTGTTGAAGAAAAGACTTCGTAAATCCTTCAGTGATGATCTTTATCTCGTGGCTATTACGTATGTCATGCTAGGTTTAAACAGTTTCATTCACTCACTTCACCATCTCCATCACTGACACGTAGTAAGCAAAATTTCACTACTGCGTACAATAAAAGTAGATAATACAGATCATGTGCATTGCGCTATTTATTAATAAAAGAAATCCTTTCTCCTGATGAAAATATGATTGATTTCACTTTCAATAAGAAGGAGTGTGCGACTTTGGTGCATTGACCTGAAGACAACTGTGGAGAATAACGCCGAGATAACATTCATATGTGCATGACGGAGCAACAAACTTAGTCGCTAAGCACTGGTTGGTGCTAAATACTTAATCTTTTAGACTGCAGTGATTAAGAAAGTGATAGATTAATGCATTTTTTATTTATGTTTGTAGAATAGCTTTTGTATTACCAATTATTATATTTCATTCATTTCAAGAAAGTTATGTTTTGTTTATTTTTTTACTAGAAAACAAATTCTTTTCGGGAGATATATATATATAGTTGAGGTTGTTATCAAGAACAGTTTGAAAATAACCATGTTTATTTATTATATCACAAATATTGGTTTTATCATTTACTGTAATTATTTGCTTTATTGGATTGGATGTTCTTGCCTCTTTTTAAATGTGTTAAGAGGAGATTATTTTTCTGATCGTATTTGCTTTTCTTATCTTTCCGCGTTTAGTAGGTCACATCAGTTACAGTGTAAACTTAAAATTCCTATTTGGTTTTAATTCTTGGATTTTTCGTGAAGACCTGACAATTTCCATTTTCGTTTTGTAGGTAAAAATGTACGTAGACTGCTAATATTTAATTTTTGTGTATACAACTTCGCATTGTGGATTCAAATAATTCGTTGTTCTGGTAATTTATACTATCGACTACCGCGCTATTCACTGCTACTATTTTCGGTACTATAAATTTTATTCGATATTCCATATTGTTAACATCCTTGAAACCTGCAGTATCTTTAAGTATTAATGATACATATTGAAGTCATTTTTTCCTTTGACCCTTGAACACTAATCATGGGTATATAGTACCCAGCGCAAAATTTCCTATTTTTAAGTAGAATTTTCATTACCTGATTTTCTTACTTAATGTTTTTCTGTTTTTATTAATGTTAACTCAAAGTACAAAGTTTGAAGTGCCGGCATGTAAAATGTTTCAAATAAATATTTATATTTAATATTTTTGTGATATTTTCTAATCGGGTATGGTATACCAATGGCTAGTAGTGGTTTAACTTTAATTGATGTTTAGTGTTCTAGGGTTTAGCACATTTCGTAATGCTCACAGACAAGGGCATTCGTATTAATGCTTTGTTCTTTTGACCTGCGAGGTAACGGACATATATTTCTAGTGTGTTAGCATGTCACCAGGATCGCTTTGAAACATCATTGATCATTTTCATGAATTAAATATATGATGTGGTTTAAATTCACAAAAACATACCATATTGTTTCTTTCTTGTTGGTGAGCTTGATGTGTAGTATATTATAGATTAAAAACATATATAGATATACGGATAACTTCATCTAACTTTAATAAATATTAACTCTAATTAACTCATTAATTTCTCGGACGAAATATATTCTGCATAATTTGTATTAATGTTTCTCGTAGGTTTTTGTTCCTGTATATTTATTTTTTACTGCATTTACATTAGCTTGCTGTGGCATATGAAACGTTATTTAATTTGAATAAATATTTTATGTTTAAGAATAAGTTATATAATGAACACTAATGACTTAAGAAAACATTTTTCGATTAATTTTGGCAGGAAGTGTTTTCATCTTTTTTAATTTTAATTAGAATGAATTATAGTTTTAAATTAAGTATTGATCTTTACTGGATAGTTGATATCATCATGTATTTTTTGTTTTACGAAAATCTGCTTAAGAATGGTACGAATTTTATAAAACTGTGGTAATTATATGAGTTTTTGAAGACGTAGTTGCATTTAATTCATGGATGTTGTATCTTTTAATCTTAGCTTCTATCAACAGCCTAATTTACAAAAAGATATTCCGCTCATTTACGCACACTTGTTTACAGCGTATTATTGTGTTTATATAGTTTGCTCGGTGTCTGTTCATATTTTGATTTCTATACTCTTAAATTTGCCATTTATTTACTGTTTTCATTTACTCATTCATATTAACTCGATTTGCAAAGAAGCGTTCATTATACCATTTCCTTTATTATATTTTCATCATATATTTTGGTTTTGACAATGAAAAATGATATGTAAAGTAATTCTGTCGGTAATGTTTTTTGGTTATAACCAATATAATTTAACTATCAAAGAAAAAAAGAATGTCATTGAAAATATCACATAAAGCCTTGTCTGGGATTTATGTGGAAACCTTCGTTATGATAGATTTCTATTTTCTCCCTCTTCATCAAAATTCAACAAAATATTCTTAAAAAAATCTCCAAGTTCATAACCTGTCTCTGGTTAATGAACAGGTGTACAGGATTATCTATTGCTTCTTATTTAGGATTTATTTCCTATTTTTTCTTAAGTATTTTCGTTCATTTTTACACCCAGTAACCCCCTTGTATCTTAGTGGCATTATCGCCTTGCTTGTGGCGAATTGATTAAAAATATATTTTATATGTATTTATGCATAAAATATATTTTGCTTTCGATTAGTTTTTCATCTCTTCAATTTCATTCAAATGTTACCCAATATTTTCTTTTCTCACAATATGTCTGATTTTTATTTCTGACTCTTATGGACTCGCTCTCTGCAACCTTCTCAATCTAAAGAGTACCGAATCAAATTGACGTAAAGATTATACAAGTAAAATATACAATAATATTATTTTAGGTAGATAATGCTTACTTAGGAATAGATTTCTTTTGTCTCCTCCTAACATTAACAGAGTTCTTATGTTTCTAATGTTTTATTTCTGGTCACTTTGTCCATATGGCAAAGAAAACGTTTCATTCAAACGGAATTTGATCTATTTAACATGATATTATTTTGAATATTGAAAAACTATCTTCTTTCTTTTTGCAATTCACCTTTTGTTCTTTTAAAGATATTTCAGGAATAGGCTAGGTCTCTACAGCCATCTCCGTCAGCACCATCATATGGGAGAGAGGGATTGAAGAGAAAGGGTTACGATCCCGATGCTCAGATGGAAGTGGGTGCCGACAAATAAAATAGTAAAGTCCTATGTATTTAAACGATTTGAATTGTAATAAGAAGACAATAAAAAAAATAAAAGCAGTTGATGGAATGTGTAATGAAATAAAACTAATATTAATCTTATATCGAACAATTATATTTCATTAATGTAAGCTACTTTAAGAGGAAGTATATATTGCAATATAATACTGCAGGTGATTATTCACAATATACTCTATCTTCCGTTAAAATGTTTTCGCTGTTTTCTCCAGGCCAAAAGCATGGACCAATATGTGTATCCACTGTTAGCTATGCAGAATATTGAACACATTAATTACGTTGTTTTTGCTGTTACCATTATATTTTAAATCATCCATTTCACAGCCTTCTTTGAGTTACGAACCATTCTTACAGTAATATTCAGACTGTACAAAGTTCAATCACTCGAGGTACAGTGCTACAGAATAAGAGGCATAGTTTATGAGAATATGTGGGGAAGATAACGGTTAACACTAGAATTGAACATGTTCAGATTGTAGTGATCAGGTGAACGTTCTCTTAGGAGTCGGTTCCATTAAGTAGCTGTGTAGGGGTTTTAACGGCCTCGATTCAACCCGTACATATCTTACTTTACAAATGTGTAAGCAAACGAAAATCAAATAAGATAAACAACACAAAAAACGTTCTTATAACAATCTTAATTTTTCTATATGAAATACAACAAACAATCATTATGTGATTTTTATGTAGTAAGAGTTGTAATAATACAGCAGAAGTTATTTCACTTTAACTTTTATTTGAATTAGTTAAGTCTATTAAGGAAGATATTGATTTTATCTGGACGGTTTATGAAATATTTGTGAGTTTCAATGGAAAGAATGTTTTTCGATAAGAAGGTTTTGAAGACTGGAATTCAGTGTAAGATGAATTCAAAGAAACTTGTTGATTGAGGGAAAATGTAATCTTCACTTGAATATGGAAAAGTTGAATTAGCTTATTGTTGTTCTCTGAAGAGAGTTGAATATGAGTGAAAGAATTCTGGAAAGCTGAGGATATGTCGAATCGTAGCTTATAGCCCCAAAGGATTTTGAAGTAATGTTTCCCGCTGGTAAATATTGACAAGAGGCGAAAGTTGTAAAGTTGAATAAGTCTCAGTTTAAAGAGTGAATGTGATAAGTTCAGAGATGTTCAATGTCCGTACATACGTGTGTGTGTGTGCGCGTGTGTGTGCGCGCGGAGGGGGGTTATAGCGTCTTCTATTAAGGAACCAGCGCAGGCTTTTTCACTGAGTACATTTTTGTGGTGTGAGAGAAGGCAAAAGAGAAAGAATTGATGTTGTTCGTATTTATTACGAATACCGTCACGTTGTAGGCTCGAAGTACATAGACAGATTTTTGTCGGAATTGTATTTCAGTTCAGGTCAGAAACTAGGTCGATACAATTCGGACGTAGTTGAAAACATGATGTTAGGATTAACTGTCCAATGAGGAGTCAGATAATAAGGTAAGATTTTAACTCTGTGATACACTTTCTGCACAGATTTTTGTCGATCGCAGTGCTTTTATGTAGGTAATGTATTGGAACATTTTTTGAACAACGGAATTAGTTACATCACAAATAAAAGGTATTTACATTGAGGTAGGACACTAAAGCGATTCCCAGGCAGAAGTGCTCGAGTGGAACAGACATCTGCCGAATGTAATACGAAGGAAATGCGGGTAGTTCGCTATAATGTGTGTAACAGAGAGGGTCTTAGCTGTAAATGTTAGAAATAATAATACTAAGGAATATAGTTTGTCTAAACACTTTCCATAGGAATAGCAATATAGTGGCAAGTCTAGTTAAAACTAGACTGTTAGACAAGGGGTTGCAGGGTGAAAGATAATTTGTTACCCAAAATTATGCGAGTACGTTTTTGAACTGTATCGAAATCGCAAAGTATAAACTGGGTAGTTCACGTCTATATACGTTAGCAGTGCTCCATATAAGGCCTGACCTGGCCCTTGTGAATATAGTGGATACTAGGAGGAAATCTACAGTTTTTTTTTATTTCCATCTTTAGCAAGAGATCTTAGATATGAGCTTCACTTGAGTCGATTTTAAGGCCCATATGGAAAGAGGGACGAATTCTCTAACTGTTCCTTTAATGCTGCAACGATCTTAAGATTCTACAAAATATATAGAAAGTCTAAAATTATGCATTGCATTAACATTAGCTTGCTCTGAGATCTGAAAAGTTATTGAATTTGAAAACATTTTATAATTGCATTTATGAATAAGATATATAATGGACACTAATGACGTAAGGAAACATTTTTCAATTAATTTTAACAGGAATTGTTTTCACTTCTTTGAAATTTTAATTAGAATAAATTGTAGTCTTAAATTAAATATTGATTTGTACCGGTTATTTGATATTATTATATAAAAACTATATTTAATAATGATAAATGGAAAAGCTAATCACAATTAAGAGGCCCCCAGCATTTTAAAAATGAGGTTGTATTTCTGTGTGTGATGAAACATCTTGGTTTTTGTATATATGGACACCCAAACACGACATTACCAGAAAATAAGAGCAGTGATTGTTGTAAATTTAAAGCCCAAATACCTAAAATTCATTAATATATTAGAATAAAAATTATTATTAATAATAATCTTTTAAGATTAGAAAGTAGTTAAAATTATATAAAATATGCCCTCACGATATATTCGTCAAGGGATTTTACAGCTGAGAGCTTCGTAGAAAAATGATTTAAATTTACCAAACATCGGTCTGTCAATAAAGTTCTCAAAACAAAACACACAGACATTGTTAAAATAAATGCTTGCTCCGATATTTTAACTAAAAGTAATATTTGTTTTAAATCATATATTAAATCAGCTAATTTCATCAAATAATATTTCAGAAAAAGCTTATTGGAAATATTAAATTTTATCTAGTAGCTTGAAATTAAAGGTAAAATTAAACCTTCAATATTTTGTTTTCATTTTTATAAATAGATTTTAAATTTTAGAAATAGCTGTTATTTGTATATATGTATATATATATATATATATATATATATATATATATATATATATATATATATATATATATATATATATCACTCACCCGTCGAATTCGACGTATGAGGGTCTAGCAGATCAGTTCCTGGTAAACTGACAGCCCGACACCAGGACATGAGATTTGATTATTGTGGCGAAGGTTACGTGCAGGACCATCCACACATTTTGTAGGACCGACAACACTTTTTGATGATCGTTTGAACGCCTGTGTGTATGTATTTGTGTGTGTGTAATTTTGAATTAGAGAATAGATATATATCTCCTGGAGTATGTAATGAAAATCAAAAGGAAATCTCTACGAATCACTGCCTGGAAGACTATATGTCACATTAATTAAAGTAATAGATCTGATAGAACTTGTTTCATTTAACATTCGGTTACATTCTCCATTTTATCGTTGAATGCAGTTATCAGAATGAATTATTTTGTTTCTTTTCTTATTAACAGGTTTGTTCCCATTACGAAAACATATGGATCTGTTCATTATCAGTGACATAAATGTCGAATAGAAATGTATGGTGATGTAACATCTTGAACATCATGGGCGATATATAGTTTCATTTATTGAATTCAAAAGATATACGATTTGATATTAGCTGTCTTAATAGACCCTGTTAGGTTACCGCCTAGATTCTAACTGTTACGCAAAAGCAACAAGAACAAGATGATGGAAAAAAAGAAAACGAAACAAGTTTAAGGTAAACCAACTGAAACTAATAAAATCGATGCAAGATTAAAAATATGTCCTTAATAAAGCAATCAGAAACGTTGTAAAGTAAATTTACACATGTAGATAAATAAAAATAGAATTAAAATAAATGGAACGTCCGAAAGAAAGATAAATATGATTAAATTAAAAAGACGCTAAAAAATACAATGTTAAAAGTATGGCACTGAGAATGCAATGAGGATTTTAATAAAAATTATAAGACCTGAAAGAAAGAAACAGAAATAAGATTAAAATAAATCAAAACTGTTGAATTCAAGAGAAAATGGAATAGATCAAAAGGGGAGATACAATCATACTAAGAAAGCAATGAGTAATGAGATAAACGGAAATGAAATATACAAAAAAAATAATAAACATGGATAAAGCAAGAAAGTGTAATTCTCTATATGTAGGTAACGAAAAACACTAGGTTTAGGCTAGCAGGCCCGAAACGAACGGAAGATATTTTTTTAAGATACAAGCGAATCTAAAATAAGCAAGATTAAAAGAAGGACCTGAAATGAAAAACAGATGAACTATTATTGGCATTATTTGTATTCGGACGATTGTCCTCATCTTCGTTGTTTTTATCACAACGCTTCGGCCGTTTCTGTCTCAGACCATCTTCCGGTGTATACCGATCTATAGGAAATTCGAAATACTGAAGCCTTTATTCCATCTAAGGGTGTAGACTATTCTCGTTCCACACTAAACCTGAAAAACAGAAACGCCATTAAAATAGAAGCATTGAAAGGAAACAAATAGAAATTAATTTAACAGAAACTACTATATAAAAAAAATTAGAAGAAATGCTAAATTATAAAAAAAATCATCCATTAACCTTTCTTTTCTTGCCGTTTAAATTCTCTTCTCAAAATATATCGTTTTCACAGCACGTCCCGTTATCATATAATTTATATTTTTTTTATTTTTCAGTTTTATGTTCTTTCCTGTCAATTTTCAGTTTTATCGTTTCATCTACGTTTCCCAAGTCCATACGATAATCGTCACTTTCAGTGTTTGTTTACCGATCCAATTGCTTGCGTGTTTTGTGTACTTCTTTCACTATGCCATGTACCGTTTATTCATTCTCTCTTAATTTCTACCGTTTCTTCTCTTTTATTTTGCTTTTACTTCTATTTCATAGTATTAAAGAAAACAGGCTAGAAACAAATAACAAACAATTCTGTAATGGGGAGACATTTGACGTTCAGGACTGAGTGGGGCTGTTTTTAAACACATGGACATGGAATCTTGACACTGATTAATTTTCTTTAAGTCTTTACCCAAAACAGAAAAATCTGGGGGTCCTTCGGGTCTTTCAATCCCTGGCGTGCCGTGGGAACAGCAATGAGAGTAAGTGTGGTTGGCCGGCTTGTTGACATTCGTTCTCTCTCTCTCTCCCTCACTCTGTACTCATTCACTCTCTCTCCTTTACTCAGGCTCTGTCTCTACCTATCTCTTAAAATCTACCAAAAAAAAAAGACAAAAAAAAGGGAAAATATTTTTGATTAGTCTATTCTACCTCACTCGCAACCGATTAACTTTTTCTCTCAATCCAAAAGACTTTTATTTGGAAAACCTTCTCTAATCAAAACCAGCCATCCTGGCTATGACGCTAAACTACATTCGCGTCCTGGGTAAGACGACAAACTACATCTACCATGAAGCTCCTTTTGAGGAGTGTGGAATCACCTTTTAATTGCTGGTGTTTCCGGGTCCACCCTGACCCGGGGTGGTAGCACCTGTTAAGGTGCCAGCTATGGGCAAATAGATAACGCCCAAACTGGGACCAAAACACCATGAAAGTGTAAAAATAGGTGATAACAGAAATACTTTGTAAAAAATTATTACTAGCAATACATTTTTGAAGAAAAAATATTACAAACAATACATTTTTTAAACAAAAATATTACCAGCTCTACATTCGTGAAAAAATATTACCAGCAATAAGAATCTTGTCGACATTAGATAACCCATTGAAGTTGATATGCCTTATAACAAACCAAACCAAACCAAAACCAGCTTCAAGATATCGTCAAAAACTAATTTCTCCCTGGAATAAAGTGATTACAATATACCTCAAGCGAAGCATATGTTGCTGATTCAGTCTGTGATGCGGTGTTAGCGTATACTCTGAAGAAATCCACATAGTACACTAGAATCCATCAAATACATGCAACATCACAATACTTTCTTTAATTTATTTCCAACTTTACTCATACATTTGTTCAGCCTTTGTCACTTTATATTCATTAGAAATTCAATGATGTTTTGCTTTTGCATTAATTAGTTTTTGTTCCATTCTTGACGATATTTGAATTCCTCAGTTTCGTCTTTTGTTTATCTCAGACTATTGGACTATCTTTACTTTGAAATTCTTTATATCATTCTTTCAAAGTTACCTGTAACACTTGCTCATATTCAAAGCTTCGGAAGCAACACAAACTGCCATTAAGACCCGGGGAAATTTGCTATGTGATACAATAACACTCTGCTAAATTTTTACAGTGAAAGTCGCTGTAATGTCTGAGTTTTACAATCATATTTATTTCCTTAATCCCAAGGAATGACATGCTGAGGGCGTTTTTTACATTCTTTTTAACACAAATTCCCTCAGGAATGGTATGATTACTAATGGGTTAAATAGCAATTAGACTGGCCAAATTTAAAGGAGAAACCTGACTTCCTATCCAATCAAAAGAGGTTTGAGCTCAATCTAGCTATATTGCACTAGGCACACCAAAATTTGTGTTCTCAGAGCATAAATGTCTACGAGACTCCTACGTGTGATGTTCATTCTTTTTTCCAACGTTTATTTTAATTTTCTGTTATGTCGTTTTTAATTCTTTTCCATCAACTTTTATTCCTTTATAAACTTTCTAAATTTCCTTCCTTTTTATTTTTATTATTCACTTTAACTCTTTTAATCATCTTGAAATAGTAGAAACTTTGGTAATAAATAACATTTTATTTCTATCAGAATACACTCCCACCCAGACTTTCAACTAGGTTTGCGAAACAAAATAACCTAAGAAGATGCTCTTATGTTGGGTGATAAATTATTTACTTTATGGTTTATGAAACGTAAGCTTCAAAGAATAAACTACAATAATAGTTTATTCCCCAATCTATTCACCATTGTTTGCAATGACAATTTGTCAGCTATCAAGTACCTCATCGATACCTTTTGACTAAAATTTCCCACGTTTTGACGTAAAGGTTTCAGCGAATTCTTTAATCCGGTATTCTTTAAAGAATATTCTCAACATCATAGTCTTTTGCTGAGAGACATAAAAATATCATAATTTGCTGCTTCAAGGAAAGGTAAATACGTCGTGTGCATTAGAATAGACTAACGGAATTCGAATATGTTTCCTTCTTTATTTCTTTCTGTATAAGGCCTTGTTTTGTCATTTGATAGAACAGAATTCTCATTGAATCCACTGTGTATGCTGCCACTTCATACAAAGATGTGATTGTACATTCCATATTCTTTACTGCCTTATATGATGAGTAGTTAACATTATATATTCATTACTAAGAGAACATTATCTATGACACAAATGTTAAATAAATATAGTTCCAAAAATTCTCCCATGAAGCTCCGTCCTTTGAAACATGGCTACGTCTCAAAGAAAAGTGCACGTGTGAGCAATACTATACAGCAGTCATTCATTACAGTTTTTCATGCCATTTTCATACGATTTTAATGTTCAGCTCTTCTCTTCGGTGCATTGACATATTTCCAAGCGAACGTAGTAACCGCTATCTGCAGTCTTCTACTAAACCAAAATTTAGATAATCTGCAAATTCCCCACTGTTCATTTTTGTTTTGTTTTGTCAAGCATAATACCATCCGACACACCAAATATAAGAGCATACATTCGGTGAAAGCTTTTTCTTTCTAATGTTATACAGGTTTCTTCAATTCCCTTGCGTTATCGTTGCATACACCTTATAAGAAAAGCTAAAGTAATCGTACAAATCAAATGAACTACATTAAAATACACAAGCTCTGGATATGGCCAGGCTTTCAGAATAAGCGTAACAATCATACGTAAAACAGTTTCGCATTTCTTTGCTTAACTTGTGTCGTTCTTTTAATGCGCGACTTTTGGCTGATAAATCTCTGTATTTCGAAAGTAAATTACCTAACCATAAAACAATGACATAGATTCATAGACGTGCGTGAAACTTACATTACGTCACAAAGTAACTTACTATGTCTTATACCAAACTTAGATACGATGACTGAAAAAATTTGCAATCAAATTCATGCTGCCATCCTTTACGCGTTATAATACCATGGACATTTATTCACCAAAAAGCACAACGGTAGATGACAAAGACGTACAGTAAATTGAAAGTGATTGGTACAGAAAAAAAATCATTTCTAACTCTCACTAATTTACTTATTCAAACCCTGTAAATAAGTTATAAATAAAATATCGAAGAGATAGACCTCAGAAAAGAAAGAGTTTCAAAAGGTGGATAACTGCATATTCAAAGAATCAAGAGATAACATGAGGAATTATTAAATACAAGCAGTCACAATATAAGGAGGTCACACAGGACTGGATTCCATTTTTGCCTTTCTCTCTTAACTGCTTCGTCGGTCGGCGAACAATAATAACGTTTTAATGTAGCCTCGATACTTTACTTTGAAATAGGTAGCATGTATATTTGTGAAATGAAGAAATATTTTGTGTCAGGAGGCGAATAAAATCAATTTCCTCATTGCTCTGAGTATACATATTCAATATATATATATATATATATATATATATATATATATATATATATATTTGAATGAAAACAGACCACTTTAAGGTTCCATGTAATAAGTTATTTCACCACAACCCTTTAAAGGGCTGGGGATCATCAGACTCTACTTCCAAAAAGTTGAAATGAAAAAATGAAAAAACTTACACATTTCTGACGGACCGCACCAAGCATATGTAAAATTAACATATTTGCTCTGAATTTACATTTAGCTCTCTGGATATCATCCTCCTTGGGTCTACCCATACGGATTACCTAGTTTGGCATAAACTATATATATATATATATATATATATATATATATATATATATATATATATATATATACATATATATATATATATATATATATATATATATATATATATATATATATATATATATATATATATATATATCCATGATAAGCAAATATAAATGGATATAAATCCGACAGAATGAAGAAAATATCTGGAAAAACAAAACAAAATCCTTAAATGCGATTATTTTGTTTTAATATGAATGAAATGTCGACGTCTGACGTTTCGGTTTTAATAACCTTCTTCAGGACAATATTCATTAAAATACAATTAACATAATCAGTATAAAACGACGAAAACGATGGACATAAAAACAAGTCTTATCCAAAACAGATAAATTATCTGTTTTGGATAAGACTAGTTTTTATTGTCCTGAAGAAGGTTATTAAACCGAAACGTCAGACGTCGACATTTCATTCATTTTAAGCAACATAATCGCATTTTAAGGATTTTTGTTTTGTTTTTCCAGATATTTTCTTCATATATATATATATATATATATATATATATATATATGTGTGTGTGTGTGTGTGTGTGTGTGTGTGTGTGTGTGTGTGTGTGTGTGTATTACATTGCATACGCGTCAACCACATATAAAAAGAACTGTCACTCACAGACCACTGTGATTACTAGAACATACTAAGAAAACGCCGCAAAGACAATTATCGGCTTCCGGAGACCTCAACACTTATCGTACTGTATTTGTTTGTAATTTTAGAATTATGAGTCTTTGTTATTCTGTATAATGTATGATGAACTTTATTGTATGTATTCCTGTCAGCAAGAGGATCAGCTACAAAATTAGAGGCATTTAAAACCATTTAACATATTATGGCATATAAATCATATCATTTAACAGTCTTGGTATCATTTTTCCTATATAATGCATGCAAGTCTGGCGAAACAAGATACAATACATTGAGTTTAAACGACATTCAATGACTGATTTAACGAAACATGTTGCAGCAGGGACAGGATAAAATGAATATCATAGATATCATCTTCAGCTGATGTGTCTATGCTATGTACCTGCTACGATTTTATGGGGGGAGAGAAGATGAATGCACCTGTTGTCGCACCCACAATCAAGGGCAAACAAGAAGAACTCACGCCTCATGTGATTCAGATATGGGCTGTAATTCAACTACATTTGACGTGTTTTAGCAGGCAATGAAAAATATGGTACCGAATTCGGAAGACACATTGGAATAGCGAAATAAAATCGTATAATACAATAAGCATTCCGTAGAAACAAAAAGAATATAGAAATCTGTGCAATGTTAATACTATGTCTTAGTGATGCTGGTAAATCTCCTCACAGTGACATAGGAAATTGGAGTCAAATGAGGCGTAGTATTAGTGAGGCATTCTGAAAATATCTATAACGGAACATGCGAACAACGATGAAGTTTCATGAAAAATGAAATCATCAAGAAATATATAAACTTTAGGGATAATGAGAAAAAAACCTATATAATTTGACATATACAGCGTATATTAGAAGCATGAGGAAACGGTGAAAACAGTGTGTAGACGCATTAACTAGTTGGTGTAAACTGAGGAGAAAACAGGTAATGAGTAGGACATTAACATTCCTAAGGGCTCCAAGGGTTGATATCTTATGGAGAGCCATAGTTGCTCTCCTATAGAAAAAGATGCTTTGCGATATATTCATTAGAAATATTTGAGTGGTTTAGGTGCTTTAAATTCGAACACAAATGTCAGATTCTGTTTAACCATCGACGCATGAAATCAGTTTTTGCCCTTCTTATGTATATATGAAAAATATCAGAAATTATGGCGATTTACAGAATTTATCGAAAAATATCAGAAGTTGTGTACATTTACTTAAGTTATAGAGCAATTAACCGAAACTGTGTCTAATTAACAAATGTTCAGAGAAATTATGGATATTTACATAATTTAGAGAGATTTTTTTTTAAGCAATTCACCCCAAGCAAGGCGGTAGTGCCACTAGAACGCACGGGGTTACAGAGGATTGAGAACAAGAATAAAGGGGCGTGTTTCAGGAAAGGATACAGAGAAGAACAGTGAACAAGATAAAGGTATTTAGAAGAGGTTGATTGATATTACATTGAATATTTGATTATTACAGTCATCAGGGAAGCAACTAAGGGGGAGGGAGTTCCTCAAACGTGAAGTGCGAGCGAAGAAGCTGTTTGAGAAGAAGTGAGGGTTACATATAACCGTTTTACAGTGAAAGTGTGGGACCGAGATGCTAGCCTGGTAGCTCTCTTAAATTAAGTAGCTCCACGGAACAGCTGCCCTGAAAATACTTGTAGAAGAGACAGAGGTAAGCCACGAAACTTTTTTGGGAAAGCGATATTAGACTAGATGACAGATCAGGATCTATCACATTGCATATTCCTTTCTAGATTTAAATATCTGAAATTGTTTGTATTTATAGAATGTTAGTTATTTTTGGCACAGCACAGTAAGTATGTGGAACCGACTAGGAATCTATCTAATATCGCATAATCTAAACGTACATGTTGTTTTGACATCTTCATTGATTTCACTGCAGCATTCGACTCGGTGGATCGCAGAAGACTCTGGGACATCATTCGTCATGACGGCTTCCCGTCCAAGCTTCTCAACCTCATCAAGGCCTACTACGCTCACACTTGAACTAGAGTGAGGTGCTACCGGGAAGAATCCGATTCCTTCGTCGTCCGAACGGGCGTCCACCAAGGATATGTGCTCTCCCCCATCCTGTTCAACTATATTATTGACTGGATCCTGAAGGATAGCAAGGCTGGCCTCGCGGGTGTCAGAGTTGGCCACGACTGCTCCATCACCGATCTCGATTATGCCGACGACGTTGCAATCCTTAGCGAGTCCTACGCGGAGGTCCAGCATGCGCTCGACGAGGTCAGTCGCATGGCCAAAATGGTCGGGATGAAAATTAACGCTTCCAAGACGAAAATTCTCTCTGCGAACTACTCCCTAGCTGATCAAGTGACTGTAACACGCGATGGTGAAGGTGTGGAAGAGGTTGAAATCTTCAAATATCTTGGCGCCAATTTTGCAGCCACTGGTCAAGCGAAGGACGAAATCACCACCCGTATAAATTTCGCTAGAGCTGTCTTTGTTCGTCAAAACGACCTTGGTCTCTCCAGGAGATAAGACGATCTACGAAGTTGCGAATCTACGATGCCATGATCAGGACAATTCTTCTCTATGGATGTGAGACCTGGCCACTGCGCAGAGAGGATCTTCATAAGCTTGAGGTCTTCGATCACTACTGTCTCCGCCGTATCCTGCGCGTGCGCTTCTCCGACCGGATCCCCAACACGTCCATCCGCGCCAGATGCAACATTATGGGCCTGGGCGAAACTCTGTTTTACCGGAGACTCCGGTGGTTCAGCCGCGTGCTGCGGAGGCCTGGTTATGAGTTCGTCCGTAAACTGGTGGCGTCAAACGCACCCACTGGTTGGAGGAAGCACCGAGGTGGTCAACTCAAGACGTGTCTCGCAACGGTCAAAGCAGATATGGAACTCATGTCCGCTCCTCGCGTTTTCAGAGTCCGACGCTGGAATCGCGAATGGCTCGATCATGCCGTCGATTCTGCTGCCGATCGACGGGGGTGGATGGCCTTGACGCGTGATGTGACTAATTCAATTGTAGCCGGCTCAACCCACCCCGGGTGAATGCCGTTACAAGACAAGACAGAAGACATCTCAGAGCCGAACAAAATTAAGAATGCAGATCTTATTTTGGTATAGGTCTACAAAAATTGAACCCATGGCCATCTAGACAAGAATATTAACGTTTACTCGATATAGAGATACCCAAATTCTAAAGGGTGTTCCAATAACTTTAATTTTAAATGTCAATTACGTTTAAGCGTCTAATGATTTTTTTCCTTTTCTTTTAGATTTGGTAGATATTTGGGCGATATTATTTTTCACACATAATTGCCAGTACTAGATTACATGTTCTAATAGAGAAAAAATAGATTTTCACCAATAACACTGATTTATCTCCTGCTGACCTTGATTCGTCTTAATGAAACACCCTCATATATAATCCGTTGTCATGAAACAACCTTTACATATAAGCTTACCACCATGAAGTAACAACGATATCTAATCAGAAACTGTCAATTAAAGTGTTATTATCGAAAAATAATGATTATTATTATCTTTGTGATATTCTCCAAAAGAATTTGTCGAGAATGTACAGAAACTTTAGTTTGTCGAAATAATTAAATAGATATCAGATTTAAATGGATTGAAGGTTTATTAGAAGGGATCAATCTGTTAATGATTTAACCAAGAATTGTAATTAGTGCAATTTAAATTATTTCTGATATTGGTGACAGAACGTTCTACCACCAGACGTAAATGTATTACTAAATGACAAATAATTTTGCATACATTTTAACAAGTGAGGTCAGAAATTGCGTAAAAACAAATGGCCATTGTAAATAGTTTGTAAAGAAATAGAATATAATCTTCAAATCATTTCTTTGAATAGCGCGATCACTTTAAACGAGTTTTGACGGCCATATAAATAAACATCAAAGTTTGCTATTCTACAAATGTGTAATAAATCGCAGAACTATTAAACATGTTAATTAGCTATTAAATGGTGCCGTCCTTTTTTCATATGCTTAAGAATTCTTCTTCTGTGAGAATACAGGGTGAGTGAATATTATGTTAATACAAGTATGTGAGGAATCATTTATTAAGGGTTTACTGAAATGTCTCCACCTGTCCACCAGTATTATTGATGCACAAAAACTAGCGATCAACAGTACAATTTATTGCCTTGGCATACATTTCACGTGAAATGTTTTATATTACACCATTTATTGTGTCCTTGAGTTCTTCGATGTAATTGGCTCATATTTCTTTACAAATTCAATGCTGACTGCAAATGCTGCAAGAGATTACCATTGATAATATACCCGTTCAAATCATATGAGCAGGATATTTCCAGAAGGATCGTACGCCGTCTCGTTTACCCCGTACTGTTGGAGCTTGTCTCGATTAAATTTTCACAAATCTTTAGATAATTCGCGGAGGACCATTGGCATGGACACTGCTCTCCCTTGATCTCACACCATGTGACATTTGGTTAAGGGGTACGATGTATAGCAAAAAAGTTTGAGACATCGAAGAACTCAAGGACAGAATAAAAGGTGTAATATTGAACATTCCCCGTGAAATGTGTGTCAACGCACTAAATTGTACTAATGATTGCTGGTTTTTAGCTATTAAACGGTTTTCTTGTATGGTTACATTAGTGGTTATATTATCCGATTCCGTAGAAAAAAAAAAATTCTGTATTATTTTACCACGCATGTTCTACTAAAACAATTTTTCAGCACAATAGGTTTTCAAGTAAATATGCTGTTATATTATTCCAGTGTTCATTTAATTTTCCTTACTACGGTTTTGTTTAAAGAAGGGTGGAACGTCTACATAGTGAATATATATCATTATTTCCAGTACAAGTTACATAAATATGTTATGTTGCTCTGCATCATTTAGAGACAGAGTTGCATTTTGTATGTAATCCCGAAATAGTAAAGACTTCATCGATATAATGGGGGCGGGTAACTGACTTTACGTGTAAGAAAAATAAGAACCAGTCTGGCTTTCAATTTTTGGACAGATGAATAAACGTATGATTGGAAATTTTCCAGCTGAAGGAGGATATTTCCGTGCACATACATCGCTACCGAATGTGACACAAGTTCAAGTTTTAAAGTGGGTTTACCTGCAATACAGAGGCAAAAATTCTCAAGCCTCCTCGGCACATTCCCTTTACAGGACGCCTGAGGTGCCGTCGTATAACCCCAGTCCCATTCCGAAGGTAAGGTTCAGCTTGGGAGGGGGGGAGGCCCGCATTGGCGCCTGGCAATATTAATGCCATCTTTCGTAATAAAAGCAAACGTAGGTGGAAAAACAATTTTTTTTCCAGTAGAGAAGTATATACTTGCTTTTGGTGATAGTCTACAAGATATAGGAACAAGGCCGATCTTTGAGAGACAGAATTTGAATCTTTTTAGTCTTGTAAATTGTGCATGCACCGACAGCACAAAGCAGCGAACGGGTTGGCAAATTCAGCCCAAGAAACTCTAATAAACGCGGAGAAAAATGGGTCAAGTGGTGCACGGCGAATTTCGACGTAGTAGGCAACACCTGGTTTCAAGATCACCCAAGAGGTTTATGGACATGGAAAGACAAGAAGGAGAAAAAAATGACTACATAAAATATACAAGTGCCAAGCGGGTGTTTAATAGAGTAAATTGCTATATAAAAATAAAAATTTCGATTTACTTTATTAAAAAAAAATCCATTAACATTTATTTTCTTAAAAATACCTAAAATCCCAAAAAAAAGCTGCTTCATTTTGTGTTGCATTTTTCGATTTACTTTATTAAAAATAATTAAAAACAAGTTTGTTTTACTTAATAATTTTTTATATGTTAATTTAAAAATAACTTTCCTGAGATTTTACTTTATTAGAAATAATTCAAAATAAAACACTTGTTCACATTTTACATAATGACATTTCAAATGCCTTATTTGAAGAAAATATCCATTAATTAAGGTTTTAATCCTTAATAAATTACCTTTATTCGGTTATAAAAATGTTTTACATTTCTGGTGGTTAATTTTCTCGTTCCTGAGATTTCTCAGTCCTGAGTCACTCACAGCGATCATTCGGCGGTGTCGAGTCGGCGGTGTTGAATCGGCGGTGTTGAATCGGCGGTGTTCTGTTGGTGTTGTTGACTTGTCCCCTTTCCTGAGTACAAAATAGCAATTGAGTATTTACAGATTCGAGACGTTGCCTGGTGCTGAGGATAGTACGTTTTCTAACATATGCACAAATGATAAGCCTGTATATTTTTTCTCTGGGATTATGTATGTCTGACACACACATAGATTTGGTGAAATGGTACAGGGAAGCTATATTATGCCGTAATATAGATTCCTAGTACGTTTTCTATATATATATTTATATGGTATTTGTTGTGATGACCTTTCTTAATATCTTGACCTCCCGAAGATCCTCGCAGTACTAGATTTGACAGTGAGGTCACATGATTTCATAAATCAAACGGCTAGATGGCACCGTATGTTCTATGCTAAGTATTTCTTCCCTGGAACTATCTTCCAGCCTATAACTGATGATGTCAACTTTGCTCTTCAAATATTTAAATGTAATCTCAACTGTCATCATTATAATGTCACTTATTTAATTGTTCTCTCTCTTTGATAATCTGTTCTTTTGCTCAGATTTTTTCATACTCAGTAACCCACTTAAAACTTAATGGCTTTAGCGCCTTGCTTCGGGTGAAGTTTAAAAAAAAACGAATTGAAGAAGATTTTAAACTTTTATATGACCAATTCATAGAGATGAGAACGGTTTTTTTAGAGGATCAGTTGACATTGACGGTGCATAGCAAAAGAAAGAAGGAGATAGAAAATCAATTCGTAACTTACCTAACTAGCTACTATAAATGATTGGTTTAACAGGCATTAAGAGATTTCGCGAAAAGAAAAAAATTATTAAGAGTTATAAACGAGAGGGACTTGTGGAGAGCTATGATCGCCAACATCCCGAAGGGATACGGCACAAAGGAAAGTGAGTGTCAGGAAAAGCAATGCATAACCTACCTAACTAGCTATTATAAATGGTTTCGTCAGCAGGGATTAAGAAATTTCGCGAAAGAACATTTATTAAGATTTATAAACGAGAGGAACTTGTCGAGATCCATGATCGCTAACATCCTGAAGTGATACGGCACAGAAAAGAAGAGGAAGAAATATTGATTATAATGACGATGGTTAGCATTCTAGGGACTGTTTCTATGCAAACAGCATACACTTGCCGGAAATAAATCTCCACAATCTCTTTAACGTGTTTATATATGATAAGTGCTTTTACTTACCAGAGCTGTCTGGGAATCTCACCGGCAGAGACAAAATGGTGTCTACACTTAAACACGCTCATACGCATATACACCCAGAAAACGAATGTGTTTAATTTTATGGAACGTTACGGTTTTGTTGGCTGATAATAGACATATCTTTCAACAATTAGTAAAGCAGTATTACGTCAAACAGAATATGGCCGATCAATAAAACTCACCAGAGATTGCAAAAGAAGGTAGCCGGATATATTTAAATTTATGTACAGAATAATAATTAAAAGAAGAAAACGTCCGAGTGAAGAATATTCACAATTATATATGCATATATACATAGCACTAAAATATTAATTTTTATTAATTTGTTATTCTATATGCATATATATTATTTGTCATTAATTTATTATTATATATGCATATGTATTACATGTTAATTTATTATTATGCATACATATTATTTGTTAATAATTTATTAATATATACACATATATATATAATATTAATTTATCATGATGCATGTATATTATTTGTTATTAATGTATTATGCATATATATTGCCATTAATTTATTATTATATATGCATATATATTATTTCTTATAAATTTATTATTATCTCTGCATATATTTTATTTCTCATTAATTAATTTTTAATATGCATATATATTATTTTTAATTAAATTATAATTATGAATATATATTATTTGTTATTAATTTATTATTTATATATGTATACATTTGCTATTAAATTATTATGATGCATGCATATTATTTTTTTTATTAAGTTATTATTATGCTTACATATTATGTTTATATATTTATTATATATATCTATATATAATTTATTATGATGCATGTATATTATTTGTTTTTAATTTATTATCATGCTTATATATTATTTGCTAATTATTTATTAATATATATGCATATATATTTGTTTTTTAATTTATTATGATGTATGTATTTATTATTATGCATATATATAATTTGATATTACATTATTATATATGTATATATTTACTATTAATTACGATGCATGAATATTATTTTATTATTAATGTATTATGATGCGTGTGTATTATTTGTTATTAATTTATTATTATGGCTATTATTTTTTATTAATTTATTATGAAGCATGTATATTATTTCTTATTAGTTTGTTATTATGCATATAAATTACTTGTTATGAAATTATTATTATATTTGCATGCACACATTGCATAAATATAATAATTTGTTCCATATATGAAAGAAATTCAAAAGGATATGCGATATTTCATTTGAAAACTAATTAACCAATAATTAAATGCGTTTAGGATGAATGCTAGTTTATTTTTCCGTAGATGTAAAACAAATAATTGACTCTTTTTAAATTGTCCTGTATCTTGAAGTCTCAAATTAATATGATCTTCTCCATTCTGAAAACATATCTGTGGTTGTTTTGATATATACAATAAAACCTTTGCTGGTAAATAAAACATTCATCGACATGTATCACCGGACTGTCAACTAAGAGATCAGTGATACCAGGTAGCAGAAATAGGTTTCTATTATGATAATACCATTGACTGAATCCGTGAGCAACGAGTTCTGGAGTAGAAACAAAATTAGCATTCATATTTATTATCATAAATAGTTTATATTACTTGGGCACGTAATGTGGACAGAAGGTTTAGTAAAATCGAAACTCATAAGATATACTGAAGACAAGAAGGACAGAGGAAAGCAGCCCATAACAAACTTAATTTGTTCCTGGAAATGATTGACTGAACAAGGATCATGAGATATAGCTGAAGGACAAACTTTACCGAAGTTTACAAAAGACAAGAATATATGGTGAGTTATAAACGGGCGCGACCTGAAAGGGCATGATTCTTTGAAGAAGAATGCTTTGTGTATATTACAAACGTTATTCGTATTTCTGCTTTAATAATATTCGGAAAATATCCAGCTTTCGCTTATTCTAATCATTGTTTTTGCCTTTGTTTTATATTGAAACAACTACAACAAAACAATTAAACTGTGTTACAAGAAGGAATAATAGTTGGTTTGTGTTTTTTGGTGGCATATCAACCTCTATGGTTTATCTAATTCCAAAAACTAAATATTATATACACATTTTTTTTTTTTTTTTTTTTTGCAGCGTAATGGTTTTGAGGATTTAAGCTGGGGGAGAGGTTGGGTCGTATCTTTCCCACGGGGATTTGCGTGCAATTGATTATAACTAACATAAGCCGAATTAAAAATCTGTTCTCCATTTAACACTTCTAAGAGAGTATAGTTATTTTCCAAGCGTAGCTTAGATGCGGCACAAGGCCGAAAGTATGGGGGCACCCAGTGAGGATCGAACTCACTACCCAGTCGTAATTGATCTAGCGAGGCAGGATTGCTAACCATTACACCATCTCAAGGCGCCCAAAGCTCTTGTGTATACATTGAACAAATTGCACAACTAAGCTTACAGCACCGGATACTACCAAGCGGTCCAAGGTCCTAACCATACTCGACGTTGCTTAACTTCGATGATCATACGGAAACCAGTGTTTCAGAATGATGTGGCCGGAAACCAAAACGGAATATTCTTAAAAAGAGATTCATTAAATGATTTCATCGCTGATAATTTCTGTTTATTTCTGTTTAGTTTTATGAATTGTATAGCAAATAAAATACCGGTATGGTTATAATATTTTCTTCAATTTTCAAAGTAGACGAACTTGTAGTGAACGCTTACTATTTTATAAAAAATGTACACAGCTTCACGATTATTTTGTTCTAGGAACCATGCTTGGTCAGACAATATGAAATTCACATTTAAACAAATCGGAAAGCTTATTTTATGAACTGAATTATCCCCACCCTCGTTAAAAATCATAATGACTCATATATTTGATACAAACGAATATATATATATATATATATATATATATATATATATATATATATATATATATATATATATATATATATATATATTTATATATTATAAATTAATTGATTTAAAATATGTTTTTTTTCACAACACAGTTCTAACCATGTTTCAAAAATAGAAGCTAAAAGCCCCGAATTTACTTTTGCAATTAAATTAAAAGCATTATTTCCATTTCATCCTCAAGCGAATTCGCTTCAGGATGAAATGGAACTAATGCTTTTAATTTAATTGCAAAATGCTTTTAATTTAATTGCAAAATTAAATTCGGGGCTTTTAGCTTCTATTTTTGAAACATGATTAGAACTGTGTAACGGAAAAAAAACATATTTTAAATCAATTAATTTATAATATTATGCTCTGTAAATTTACATTGAGCACTATTTTACTAAAAATAAAAATATCTATAAGAACACCTGATTATATATCTTATTGTTTTTTCTCTTTATTTATATATATATATATATATATATATACGACCTCAAGATAAGACAAATCTATCGAAGTATGTCTAGATAAACACTTAATCACATTTATTTGGAACAAAAACAGACATAGAAATGCTAAATGACGAGTCTTGAGCCTTCTGAATATTCGTCTTTTGAAAAAAAAATAATACCACGATGTCTTTTCCTAAAATGTATGCATTTTTAAAACCATGTTTTAAAAAGGATAGATATTTATCATACTTTTACGAAGTCTCTCAAATGAAATTTTCTTTAAATCGTAATAAGATTTGCTTTAACTTTCTTATAGCAGAAAGATAACGGCATTAACTTTAAATCTATATAAAATCTAAAATGGACTGTCATCATCTGCACAAATCATATATGACAGAAAAAATCCACTGAGCTTTATTCTTTTAAATAAATTTGATTAGACTATGATAAGTAAACGACGCCTGTGTATGCAATATATCCTTTTGATAAAAAGACTTTTACGTTTTCTTGCTGAGGCATGAGAAGGCAAGACACAAACAAAATGGCACTGGGGTAAAATCTATGGATTTCAACTTACCCAGGCATCACAGATAAATGGGCGTGATAGGGTGTTAGTAAAGGAAGCGTATTATCCTCAAGGTGGAAACCAGTTAGAAATAAATTCAGGTTGTGAAACCCCGTATTCTCAAGACGATTTTCTTTTTGTAGGTGTGTCAAAGATATAGACAATACTCGCAAGTCTCTTTGTAGCTTCATTTTTCTTGCTCCAAAAAGCAAACTATGGTCCTTACTGCCTATAGAAGAATTTCATTTCATTGATAGCACATTTCTTAGTATATGGGATGTTCCTAGTAGGGCGATCTTATAGGCAACTTGTATGTTGATGGTACCTTGAACACTGTCATTCCTTTTTTTCATGAGGCCCAGAGCTCAGATTACTATTGATACAGTCTCAGTCGTCATTTCACACATCATGTTAATCTCGATCTCTAGGTCGTTGTATTTGTACATTTTCTCGATAAGTTTTATGGGGATGTTTCTCTCAGATGGAACTCCTATGTCAATTAGCATACACTTCCTGAATTTCATGTCTTTTATGATATCAGATCTGTTGGTTTTCATTTTCCTGTCAATTTCAATTAACATGTCCCAGAGGATATTTACATCGTTATTTTGAGTAACTGTATCGGGTTGGTGGTCATGTCATTTCTCTTTGAATTTTGTGCTTCTTGCATACGTTCCAATACACTTACGTCACTACATTATTATTCTGTGTGTATATTAATTTTTTGCAAGTTCTGGACATCCTGATATAATATGGTTGATGATTTCATCATATTTTCCGCAGATTTTGCATTTCAGGTTAGTTCCATTCTTTGTTATGCGAAAGTGATAGTATCTGGTTGCGAGGTTTTCGTCCTGAGCTGCAATAATTAGGCCTTCTATCTCAGCTTTCAAACCGGTGCACCTAAGCCACTGATTTTGATTTTCGATTTCTGTTGATCCACATCTTTCGTTCCTTTTGTGTATTTACCATGCAACGCCTTGTCATCCCAGTTTTGTTGTAATTTCATTTGACCAAGTTTCTTTTTTTGCTTTCTGCTTTACTCGTATAGGGTAGATTGTATTCGCTTCGTTTTGGTTGGTAGGATTTCAGGTATTTCTTGAAGAGTGCAGCTTCTTTGTTGATGGAGTGGATTTGGTGTTTAAGTATTTGCAGGAGAGATCATTGGTTTTTGTGATGTAGTCTTCCAATCCGACTGATATATTTTCTCGAGTTAATTCAATTTGGATCAGACTTCGACCTCCTAAATCTCTTGGTATATACAGCCTATCAACATCTGATTTCAGGTGTTGCACCCTCATTTGGGTAAACATTTTTCTAGTTTTGGCGTCTAATCATTTAATATCGTTCAACTTCCATTTAATAATGTTGAAGATGCATGTTACTACGGTACTACGGGTATAGTGTTAATAGCCTTCATTTTCTTGGCCCCATTAAATTCGCTTTCTAGTATCAAACGCAATCTTCTATAATATTCTTCTCGGGTCTTTTTCTTCATATTTGAATATTGTTTTCCATCATTTATTCGTAATTATTTGTATGCAGCATCTTCTTCTAGTTCCTTAATTTTGTTCTTTATATCAAGGTCTACACCACTAGTCTACAATAGTTTATCGCCTTTGAAAGCGGCTTTGTAACATTAGTCGATTCCAAAATCCATCCTAATGTCTTCTGCCGGTTGTCATTCCTGGCAAATATTTTCAGACCATCACTATAAAATAGGTGATTCCGTTTGCCATTCTGTGTCGTGTATCTTTAGCTAATTTTGTTCATTAGGCAGCTGAGTGGTGCTAATGAAAGGCAGGAGGGTAGTAGTGATAATGAATCTTATTAGATCACACTATTGATGTTGATTTGGCCCGATATTAAAAATACGTTTGTATGGTTGAGATTCAGTGTCGTCTTCCAGTTTTTCATGCTTTCTGTTATGAATTTAACCGTTGTGGGGCATATTCTGTATATTTTTAGGCTCCTCGCTATCTTTATGTGTGGGACACTGTTGAACGCCAATCTGTAGTCGATCCATGCTCTCGATATGTTTTTTCTTTGTTTTCACCCTTCCCAATATTGTTTTTAATAATTAGTTGATACTTGCACCCGTAACTTCCTCTTTTACATCCCTTCTTTTCTACAGGAAGTAAATTGTTTTTCGCAAGGAAATTGTATATCCTCTCGGTCATGAGAGAAGTGAGGATCTTGTATATTGTTAATAGGCAGATGATGGCCCTATATGCCCTTGGGTTCTGCGTCTTTTTTTAGGGTGTAGAGATTATTATTATTATTATTATTATTATTATTATTATTATTATTATTATTTATTTATTTATTTACTTATTTTATTTTTTTAATTATTTTTAATTGCTTTTGATTTATAATTACATGTTGCATCATGACTTAAGACCTAGAATGAGTGAAGTTTGAACATTTTTATTGTTTCTAATTCATTAAACAAAACCCAGAAAACAAAATAAATAAATAAATAAATAAATCGACAACACTCTTGGCAGTATAGAGGTTGTGTTTTTTAGAACTATTTTTTTAAAATTTCCTCGATAGACAGTGCACCTGTGATGTTGATGATTTGTTATTGAATTCCTTCGTTTATCAGACCCAGAGCTCCAAACCCAATAAGAACAGACTTAATACTATTGTTAGAAAATGAATATTTCGTACTCTAACATTTATTGGAAGTTTTGTTATTAAATCTTCTTTGTTGTTATAATTTTAAATATTCATCAGGTTTTTATCGTATCTGCCTATTCTGGATATATAATATCTAGGAGAGCGTAAAACTTATAACTTAATGTTAAACAAAGCGAATTTAAAAAAAAAAAATATAGATCACAAATCAATTATAAAACAAAAGATTATCCTCTCAGAATAAGTTGATAACATACGTGTATATATACTGTATAATATATTACTTGAGAGCTTGCATAAACTGAAAATAGCAAACTTTTATTTTTCTGGTTTGTTTTCAATATAATCAAAAGTTATTCCACGTCAATTGATAATGATAAATATTTACTTTATTAGACAAAGCTTAAAACGCGATATTGAAATAGCCATTGGATATTTTGTTATACTGACATAAACTGAAAAGCAAAATAAAATTCTTATTTTAAAAGAATTGTATGTGTGGAGACACTCTGACATGGTGTAATGGATAGCCAAATTGTCTTGCTAGATCTGTTTACGACTAGTTTGCGAGTTCGAGCCTCACTGGGTGATCCACACTTTCATCTTTGTTCTACATCTACTATACGCTTATAAATTCATCATATACTTGGACGTTCGTTTATCGTAATAGTTATGAATATAAAAGGCGGAATCGACGAGCCAATTGCAAATTACGTTCTAGTCTACTCCGTTCACAATCGCCCAAATATTCTTGGAAGCGGCTCGCCTCCTTAAACACGTTTAATATTGAGTATAACTGAGGGAATACTGAAAACCTTGAAGTAGGCAAAGGGGAAAAAAGTCAAATATTTATTCCAAGGACACATGAAAATTTCCAGATAATTTTGTAACGGAATCTATGGAGAACAATCTCTGTATTATGATGAAAATACCATTGAAAAAAGGACTTATTTATTCCGAAAAGTATTTAAATCACGAAATCATTGAATATGAGATTACATTTCGATTTATTTCTTAGCTGTTTCCATGAACGTCTTTGGGGATCAATATTCTAAGGTTTTACTATCCAATGACTCATTTTGGCAACAGGCTGGTTGAGATTTTCTGTCATTCTTTGCAGTTGTCTTGCTTTATAGTTCTTTATGATAGCTGACAAATTCCAACAAGTTGTCAGTATCAGATTTTGCGTGAAGCTCAGCAAATAATTGTCGTGCAGAATGTGAAGACTTCATCTCAAACGGAGAATTATTGATGCCATTATTTTAAGACGCATTGAGTGTGTCAGTTGGAAATGCAAAGTGTTTCTATCATGGAATTCTAGTCAAAACGGCTGAAAATATGAGGAGGGCTGAAATCTCTTTGCACCACCGAAAGCAAGCGTTATAGAATGGTTTAATTTTAAAATCTAAATAGTATTAGAAATACATTATTTTCAAGAGTAGTATTGCAATATTTTAGGCTAAGACGAAAAAATTACCAATAACTTATTTTTTTAAGTTTAATTGGTTTGTTAGAAGCATATCAAATCTTGATAGTCACTTTATGCCAAAACTGATTATTTTAGTTTCTGTTTATGAAAAATTAAAAACCGCAGTTTATATATATATATATATATATATATATATATATATATATATGTGTGTGTGTGTGTGTGTGTGTGTGTGTGTGTGTGTGTGTGTACCCAAGTATAGGATTCGTGTATACGGAATAAATTCCAATAACCAACAAATACTATTCTTCAAAGAGTTCTCAATACAGAGTAGAGCACATATAATTATTTATTCGAAAATTATTACATAAATATGTTATAAAATCACTACAAAAATAGCCATTTTGTTTCAACACTTCTGATGTCTTATCAAGTGATGGTGTTATACCAGGAATGTTGAAACAAAATATCTATTTTATAGTGATTTTATTACATTTTATGTTGTAATATTCGAAAAATAATTTAATATATATATATATATATATATATATATATATATATATATATATATATATATATGTGTGTGTGTGTGTGTGTGTGTGTGTGTGTGTGTGTGTATATGTATGTATTAAAGTAATGGAATCTTTGGTAATCCGTATGGATAATTCCAAGGAGGATGTAATCCAGAGAGCTCAATGTCAAATCAGAGCAATTATTAATTCAATTTACATAGAAAACAGACAACCGTAAGGGACCATTGGTTTACATGTATTTTTATCTCGTTTCCTGTGAGATGAATTATTAAATACGTCAATGTCTAGTCTTCACCCCTTCATTGTTCTTAAATATCTTAATAAAAAGAGATTTAAAATTATTGCTATCTCTCCTTTCCTTCTCTAATTTCGACCATATCTATCATACTCGTCCTCCCCCTCTCTCTATATCACCTTACATCAACTTTAAACTACCCCTCAACAGTGTCTAAAAACTATATTTAAATTTAAAACTTTTTTTTAACCATGGAAGTGTGGTCTGATGAATCAGGTAAAAACCACATGCCTGAGTAAATAAACCAATGGACACTTAAGGTTGTCGGTTATCTATTTAAATTGAATATATATATATATATATATATATATATATATATATATATATATATATATATATATATATATATATATATATATATATATATATATATATATATATATATATATATATATATATATATATATATATATATATATATATATATATATATATATATATATATATATATATATATATATATATATATATATATATATATATATATATGATAGAAAAAAAAATCAAACATGGAGATAAAATTTATTCTTCACCGAGGCCCGTAGTACAGTTGGTAGGACGCTTGCGTTGTATCGTAACGGCTCGCGTTCGATTCTCGGTAGTGGATGCGCACTGATGATGAGTCCCAAATAGGAAGAAACAGCCGTCCACTCCTTTCTGCATTCTGTTGACTCGATGAATTACTATAAATGATTCTTCATAACCCAACAAAACTTCTATCACTTGTATATCCTTGCCTGAATCAGCTTCTACAGGTTGCAGTTGGAGACAACAGCAATAAAGAGGTGGTTCCCCTTTCCTCAAAATCTCTAATCTCCCTTGCTGCCGGATGTAGTTTATCGTCATACCCAGCGGTAATGATACATTCTCTTATAAATGTATTCATTAATCTCGGCTACTAAATAGGTTAATAAAGGTAAATATATTAAGAGGCAATTCATACCAGAGAAGGAAATACTTCATAACAATGAAGAGAGTGAACATATTGATGACCGTAATTTGGTAATTAATCGGTTCTCACTTCCTCGAGCTAAAATTTAGGGGAAAAATATGCACAGCGACTAAATAAACTACGAACTCAGAAAATGTTATATAAAAAAATATAGCATTAAATGTTAAGTAATTTTAAGCTCACCAACCATTTCGCCTCCTTGCAGAGAGATGAGATGGCTGGTAGGACTTAATATGCACAGATTCCATTACATTCAAATGATAATCAGTATTAACTCTTCTCGGCATTAAGAACATGCCCAGACTATGACATATTTGGCTGAAAAGGTACATTAAGTTACATATTGTTTTTAGTTTTTCACTTGCGATTGTTTATAATTGATAATTGATTAAAATATGTTCTTTTTATTTACTCTATCTTAAGACATTGTTTTTTTTTGCAGATTCAAATCTCAGGACCAGATTTAATGAGAGAAATAAGAAATTTAAATGTTCCTTCTCTGAACCTTTTTGCTCTATATAATGCTTCAGGTGGAGTAATGGATAGCGGCTTGGATTCAGGAATCGGAGAGCTGAGTTCGAATTCCAGTCGAATCCATTACATTCACTTACGTGCTAACGCCCTTGGGAAAGGTGTGAATCCTCTTTCTTCTCCCTCCAGCTATGGGTAAATAGCAGGACAGACTGGGTTCTATAGCCTTGGATGGCAACTGGTCTAGGAGAAAGAAAAACTCTGAATTCAAACCTGCTCTTAGAGGAGGGTGAATGGAGTCTCTCTGAGCCTTGGTTGGCAATCCATTTAGTGATGATGTCACGATAAAAACACCTTTGATAGCCCTAGCGAAGCATCAAGAATTCAGCTATTTGACAAGATTATGAACTACACCAATCAAAGTATTGGTGTGTTTAATCTCGGCTGAGGCCGCAAGAAGATTATTCGTCTAAGTTGCTAGGAAATTAACGATTTCCGATATCCTAAGTAACAAGAAGGTAACACATTTGCTGTTTACTTAAAGGAAATAAATGAATATCCACTTTATACAATTTTGTTGGCTAGCTAGGCAGACTGAGAGTGAAATATTAAATAGCAAATAACTGAATATTTAATTTTAAATGTTTTCTATTTTATTTATTTTAATTGACACGATATTACTAATACATCTGGTATAAGTGAATCAGTCTGAAATGTTGACACACTGATCAATTTGAGCAAAAAATAGAATAAATGGGTCAATACCTGAAAAGTAAGTAATATATTCACAAATAGAAAGGCCTATAATAAATATTGTGTATGCAGGTGGAGAAGCAGATATCGTTGAAATCCGATATAGTCTAATTTAATTTAGCAAAAATAACTTTGTTATAAGAATGAATACGTCTTTTCTCCACAAACTATGTCTAAAATATCAGGGTAGACGAGACTTTTTACCTTTCTACTACAAACAATTTGAGAGAATGAAACGCTCAATTTAAATCTAGCCAGAAGATGTAGAGGTTTTATCATAGCGTCTTCCCCTACACAGACACAATTTTAATACAGTTGCAGTAAATATGACTTCTTTGTAACACTAATACTTTTCTAGACATGTACATGCTGTCTTTTATCTCGATAATAGGCTATTCAATGTGTCTGGAAATAGTAGAAAAATATCTGGAAAAAACGTATAAGTGGGCTAACCGAACGAGTCAGAAATAGTTCCAATTTATCCTATACAATTTCAAGTATGATAAGTGCTAGCGTAGTCATTACTGAATATTTTGCAGTATATTTCCAGGTGCAGAGTCATCATATGAGCAAAGATGAATCCTATGGATGTACACATTATCGTTCTTCTAGAACTATGTACCAATACATTTTACCGACATAGCGCTGTTCAACATATTTGCACAAAAGAAAACAAAAGTGGGACAGGCTTGAAGATTAAAGCATTCAAAATGATACAATATTTTATGTCTTTTAAGAAGAGGGCATATGCTACTATACTATATACCATAGGAGACACGCACACACAAACACACGCACATATACGGCAATCATTTGTATATAGGAAGCATTCACCTTCAGTAAATACTACAGAATGAGATGAGATCCTCCACGCGAAATTTCCTATAAATTTTGACGCTTATAAGTCCTCTATATCGATCTTGGGGACAGTGTGACATATATGGTCTTCCAGAAACTGATATATCTTTGTATATATATATATATATATATATATATATATATATATATTATATATATATATATATATATATAAAAATATGGCTAAATCTGAAACACTACCTATGCACAAAAATGTGCACATTTTCTTCGAAATAATCAACCAGACTCTCGAAGCACCACATTCCAAACACATTCTAACATCCCAAATTTAGAAACTACACACACACACACACACACACACACACACACATATATATATATATATATATATATATATATATTGGTAGTATATTAAAAACTGAGATATGATTCTTTCACTGAATTGATCCTTATAAAGACACACATTTTAGAATTTGGTTAAAAACTTCGAGAAAGATGATTATCTACTATAGCTATACGTCTAACAAGAGTACGAGAAGAAAAACTCATTATTATGACTATTAAAATTTTATGCAACAGGCTGATATTTGTTTGAATAAACTTAGTTTGATATGAATGAATAAACTTAAATTGATACATATGAATAATTGTACACAGATAGATAGATAGATAGATAGATAGATAGATAGATAGATAGATAGATAGATAGATGTTGATAGAGAGATAGACAGTTATAAATTTAGATAGATAGGTGGATGGGTATGTATGTAGGTAGGTAGGTAGGTAGGTAGGTAGGTAGGTAGGTAGAAATATAGGTAGATAGTTGTATAGATAGATACATAGATAGATAGATGACGATAAATGTAAATAGATAGATAGATTTATGATAAATATATATATATATATATATATATATATATATATATATATATATATATATATATATATATATATATATATATATATATAGATAGATAGATAGATAGATAGATAGATAGATAGATAGATAGATAGATAGATAGCACAAAAAAGCACGCACACATACATAATGAAAAACTTGCACCGTTGAAAATTGTATATGAAAAATCGAGAAATATAAGCAGTCATTTGATGGAAGTATTCCCGCTGGGTTCGAAGATAACCTAAATCAGTTAAGTGGAAAACCTTTTACTTATATTAATGATAGATAGATAGATAAATAGATGGCGTTAAATGTAGATAGACATATAGGTAAGTAGGTACATTTATAGATAGATAGATAGATAGATAGATAGATAGATAGATAGATAGATAGATAGATAGGCGACGATAAATGTAGACAGCCAGACGGCGCACCCACACACACCCATGCACACTTGCCCAACAAAAAAATCTTGCACCAACGAAAATAGCAAAGAAAAAAACTCGAGAAGTATAGAGATTTTCCAAGCGTAGCTTGGATGTGGCACAAGGCCGAAAGTAAGAGGCACTCGTAATTGTTCTAGCGAGACAAGCTTGCTAACCATTACACCACCTCGAGGTGCCCAAATCGAGAAGTATAAGCAGTCAGTTGCTTATACCAACTGAAAAATGGACAGAGTTATTTCTGGTGGGTCCGTCTATTAAACTCTGGAACCGAGATGCTGAAGTTAACACCAATCAGTTACGTGAAAATCCCTTTACTTATATTAACGATAGATAGATAGATAGATAGATAGATAGATAGATAGATAGATAGATAGATAGATGCGAGTATACAACGGCGACGTGGAGTTTGGAAAATATGAAGTGTAAGTTGGATTTGGACGAAATGACGAAGGACACTTTAAACATAACGAAATAGATAAAACTAGAAAAAAATATGATAGTTCGGTATAAGGAAATTAGATATTAAACGAATGGGAAATATCTAGGACGAGATAGATAAACAAACAGCCAGACAGATAGATAGATAGATAGATAGATAGATAGATAGATTGAGTGATCGATTGATTGATAAAATTGTCTGAAATAATCTGACTGTGTAATATATAGAGATAGATGATGTTAATATCAATCATGCAAGTCAATATTTTCACAATACTACCAATGTTTATAAACCAAGATTGTTACTTTATTTTTTTATTTTCGTTTACCATTTCTTTATTTCTATTTACAGAGTGTTACAAATCCGAAATCTATTCAAAACCTGTTGAATTGCTGTCATCTGTTTGGCGGTAAGGATTGGACGATGGTCTTGCTGTGATTTTTATGTCGTCCGAGGTAAATTGTCTTTTGCAAATAATTGAGTTAAATTCTCATATACATCTATTTTAATGGAAGTAAAATCCGGAGAAAATGACAATTCATTATTTTTGTGTATTGATGTATTTTTTATCAAGAGGATTATTAAATATGTTTGGGAAATATGATGGAACTTTGTAATGCCTTTGGTATATTTGAACGTTTTATCTTGTACCACCCATAAATAATCTAAGAACTTAAAATAATCATTTTATTTATTTGATAATACTCTTAATTATGGATAGGTCAATAAGTGCATTCCCTGCAATATTAGCAAAACATCACTCTACATATTTCCTTTGTCTTCGAAATCTTGTTTTCTGGCTATTTGCAGGAACGATACATTTTAATTTAGACATCAGATCATTCCATTGAATCCTGGTAATGCTATTGTGAAATATTCTTTCCTTAAATTATTCTTCCAACTTTCTTGTCAACCTTTTGCCCTTTCATATCTTTAGTGAATATTTTTTTAACATTATACACATTTTCTCACTGTTTAACTTCGCATCACCTGCTTCTTAAAACATTTTTTTTAAACTTAAACCCTTTTTCTCGCTTACTGGACTTTTCATTTTTTCTGACGTCTATATGGAAGCATTCTAAAATCTACTGTTTCTTGTTTCTATTTGCCAATGTATTAGTGCCATTTATCAAAGATCCCTGATCTTTATTCAATATTCCCGTAATTACTCAGGCCGTATTCCTCTGCCTTAACAGACTGTATATAGTTCCTTTTCGCTATAAATCTTTATACAGCTGAAATAAATTATAAATATAAAAAAATAATCTTATGTATATATTCATTTTGAATAGATTGAACAAAAATCGTGTTGTGTAATTGTTTTGGGACCTTACCCATAATAACATAATGGACTATTTCATACGTAATAAATACTGCGCCTCAAGAGGAAGCAGGGAGTTCCGTCTGAGGTCTGGAGTACAGTCTGAAGTCTGAAGTGAAGTCCATCAGGAGTCTGTCAGTCAGTCAGAGCGAGTCAGTCAGTCAGGTCAGAGGCAGTCCGAAACAGAGACGCGTTCAGAAAATTACTACTAAACCTGATTGTTCGTACTAACACTTTCTACTTCTCTGTATATATTCCTGTTTGTAATATATCTGTGTTATTCCATATCCGCCTTCGAGTTCTTCTTTATTGGTTCTACCTTGGACTATCACCGTGGTACAAGGAACCGGACCATAACAGTAATACAATTTTATACCGTCAAATAAAGTAAATATTTCTAATGAAAACAATTTCATAAGCCGAAACACAGATGATATATTAAACATATAAATGGATCATTGTTAGTTAATCAAATTCGGTTGCTTAATACACATTATAACATTGAGCTGCGTATTTTTTTTAATCGCTATCACTCCATGAAAGGTAGTATTCGCGATTTGAACGAAGGAAGTTCATACGTGTAAACATATTTTGCTTTTCAAACAGGATACATTCATAATAGTTTTTTTCTCTATAGAAGACCTATATGTTGTTTTTGAATTTTCAAATAAATGAATTGAAAATAAATCACACGATGCGACATGTGTTAATCACACTGTCATCAGTGATAATATACCAAGACATCATATTTTTTTAATTATAAGGTTGTTCCAGTAACTTGGACAGATTTTAAATGTGAATTAAGTTTAAAATCGGTCCAAGTTATTGGAACACCCTTAGAAAAAAAAACTATTTTCTTCAAAGAAAATAGATTCATATTTTTCACTATTTCTAAGGTATATGCTTCCGCATGTCTGCTTGAGTGAAATTACTGTGTTAGCGTCTATGAAAGATTAACTTGAATATTTTTAGCAGTGCTACTTGCCTTGTGATGTGACATAGATTATGCGGCCCAGCATTCAAAAATTGACCATGTCTGTTTAGCCCATAATAAAAAGAACTACGTTTATATTAGGTTTTGAATCAAGCAAAGATTCATTCGCATACTCTTACATTCTGCCACTCGATCATTTATATATTACCCTCATGTAGAATAATTGAAATAATTCTTCTGTTGTCATCTAAATAGATTCGAAACAATTGAGGCTCGGGTAAAGGAATGCTGCTTGCTTGGTAATTTTCTTGGCTCCCAAAGATTATCAGAAATTTGGAGAAGGAAATAATCGTGCTGCATCAATTATTTGTTCTGTGCTGCCGGCGACGTTATTATTTGGCATCCGTCAAGAGTTCAGACTGCATCTTCGTTGGCCGAATTAAAACAATTGGAATGAAGCGCTAAGCCAAATGACCCCTCTTCCCGTAAATAATATCATCAAAACCTTAACGGTTTTTATGAAATGAAATTCAGGATGTGCACAATTTAATACAGTCCCTTTGATTTCATCTCATATATCGTTCTTCATTTTGCTTTTGTTTATGGTCTTCTTTAATTTTTCCCCTGATGCCAAAGTAGTTCGGAAAATTGCCGCCAGCGCTGCAAAATAAGTTAGCGTAAATCGCGGGAAAAACAAGAGCGGGACAGGCGTGTCAAAGGTCAGAAACCTAATTACAAAACTGAATAGAATAATCGCGAGTTTTAAGCAAGAAAAGATAGATTTTCCGTAACATCTTGTTTGCTTTTATTATCATGAGTGTTGAGGCAAATGAAATATTAGAGAGAAGAAAAGGATGAGACTACATAATAAAGACGGACAGCTAACTTGGGAATCATCAAATTAACACACACAAACATACACACACACACACACACTCTCTTTCTCTCTCTCTCTCACACACACACACACACATACACCCAAACATAAATAGGCACAAACACACACGCACACACACACACACACACACACACACACACACACACACATATATATATATATATATATATATATATATATATATATATATATATATATATATATATATAAATTCACTAAACTTTGAAAGGTAAGAAACGTTATGAAATCTGTACATAAAGTACTGATGTTCCCAAAAATTATATACGCTGACAGATAAAAAGAAAGCGAGACAGAGAGAAAATTGTTTAATAATAATAATAATAATAATAATAATAATGATAATAATAAAAATATATATATATATAACCTAATAATATAAAATAAATGTGATTATTCGTATCAATGACATTATTATTATATTTGTTTTTTATCTCTCGGATTTCAATAACTGGTCTATGAAATCTACATTCTTGCTACCTAAAAAATACCAGCACTTAAAAATTGCGTTGGCATTATACTTTACATTGATTGCACAACTCTGAGTTTCATACCGACGCAATTTTCATGTCTTGCTATTTTTATTTTCGGGTAACACTGTTTTATAATATTTCTGGCTATTGCAAGATACTTTATTATTGTAGTTAAGTTATTGAAATGAATTTTAATTTAATTTAATTTTGAATTTAGGTCCAGATTAACATTTAAGATTAAAAATTAGGTTTGAAATAAAAATTAGGAATATTAATTTAGAAACGGTGAAATTAATAAACAAGAAAACACATAAGGAAATCAAGGGGGGATAACTATATTTTACCATGAAAATCAATAAAGTAATTAATAATATTAATATTACTAAAGTAGTGAAATCAATAATAAAATATGCCTCGAAAACATATAATTAAAAAACTTATAAATATAATGCATAATATTAGACTGTAACGCATTAAACATTTTTGCTAATACTTTATTTCCATTATCTTATCATTACTATTTTCAATCTCTAACTATAACTATGGCTTTGTTTTTAGTTTTTCTTTTACATTTAGACTTAAGATTAGAAACGTGTTTATTTATTTACTTATCCATTAGCATATTTTATTTAACTGCTTAATTATTTATTTTTGGATATATTTATTCAATTTAATGAGTGAATGAGAGGACAACGCCACACCCATCGTATTACGTTGATTTGTAAACACCACAGAACACAAAAATGGCCGACAGGAGAAGAAATATCATATTGTTCAACCCACCGTACAGCAAAAACGCAAAAACAAACGTAGGAAAAATATTATTGAAACTCTTACGCAATCACTTCCCAGACCAAAATAAATTATTAAATTAAAGATCCGAGCTCATCTCAAAATGCAAACATGGAAACAAATTTTTACTACGTTACTCAAAAATCGAAAACGGAAAAAATAAAATAAAAATAAATATATAAACAAATAAACAAAATAACAATAAAATAAGCAAAATTAATTAACACAATCAAATCACCAAATCACATCTGTTAGAACAGACGTAATAGAATAATAATCATAATAAGAAACGAACCCAAATAAATAAAGCAAATAATAAACAAATTAGCTAACCATTATGACCAAAATATTGGTTAGACTATAAAAATCAAACCAAAAAATCGGACGAAAAATATATCTATAACTGTTATATAACGATAAAAAGAAAAACATATATATAGTACGTAACTTATGAATCGAAAACTGAAAAGAGAAAATATACAAATAAATAACAAGAAGTAAAATAAATTGACCTAAATTCATCCAAATAAATAAACCAATCCCGATAAAGTTACCGTTAGAAAAAAAAAAAAAATAAAACCAATACAAATAAATACAAATTAAAAACTGTTCCCGCCAAAATAATAGTTAGAATAAACTACAACAATCAACCACAAAATCGAACAAATACCTTTAATTAAATTCTCAAACCAAAGGAAAGCTATTAAATAAGTGATATAAACATTTTTTTTACTACGTTAATAAAAACACCGAAAACAAATAAATAAAGACATATATATATATATATATATATATATATATATATATATATATATATATAATAAGAGAAAAAAAAATAAAAATAAATAAAAACAAGCAAAAAATAATTTAACCCAAATAAATAAATAAACAGATAAACGATTTCTGGTAAAATAACCGCCAAAATAGACTACCCACACTGCACCACTGACCCGTATATATATATATATATATATAAATAGCCGAGAAAATAACAGCCCTCGTGGCCAGACGATTGCATATAGCATGAAACAGACTGTCCCCTCTAAGTGTTGACTTCTATGTTCACTTTTATATATATATATATATATATATATATATATATATATATATATATAGTTTTAACATGTGCAATATGTATGGGATAAACTGCTAAATATAAGAGTTTGACGTCATGTAAATATAAATATGAAAATTTCAATTTTTTCCAAACTCAGAGGTTGCAAAATGTTTTTTGCTAGGCCCAATCGTCATTAGGCCAGACGATTGCGCCCAGCATGAAACAGCCTGTCGCCTCTGTGTTTTGACTTCAATGTTCATATATATATATATATATATATATATATATATATATATATATATATACCTTTCTAAAATGAAATATTTCTATTTATTAATGAAACTAGTTTTAATAAATATAGACACTATTTTTTGTAGATACCCATGTTTGAATAAATGTTCAACGTATTTTAAACAGTCTGTGTATTTTCATTTACTCATTTCATTTTCGCTCCAGAGTATCTTCACCATCCTTCTGTAGAAGAACATTTAGCTTCAAGTCTCTTCTTTTGACATCTCCGCTATTCGCAGATCGCATTTGACATTTATTTTCAAAATAAATTAAAGCCTACAGGGATTAAACAGGGATTTGGAGAGTGTATTTTCCACAGTGTGTCCCCAAATCAACAATAACATGCCTCGGATTTGTAAATTCCACTTCTTTGCTTATTCCTGGTATCGTTGAAAACGAACACTGGTATGTTCGAATATTGCATCGTTTAAATCTTTATCTTTGTGCTTCAATTCATGCAAACGGTTAATATATAATAAATATTAATATTATTGCCAATATTGGTATCCTTTTGTTGTTTTTTTTTAATTCTTCAGACTCTATTCACAGACCTATTAAATTATAAGAACGCCTGGACAAACGTTCGTTTTAACCATTATCATTATCTATTTAGTTTTATCATTTTACGTATATATATATATATATATATATATATATAAATGGTTTGAGCAATAAAAAATATTGAGAAATTAAAAATTATAAATTTTCAGACACATTGCTTTGTATATTAATATTTGTGTTTTATTTTTCAATTAGATTCCTCAGCTAATTTCCCAACATGGTCATCATCAGGAGAGAAAAAATAATAGCAATAGATTACAGGAATGAATCTATCCACACACACACACACACACACACACACACACACACACACACAAAAATATATATATATATATATATATATATATATATATATATATATATATATATATTGGAATATATAAGGTAACCAAAAATGTTCTGTCCGTTTTTAAAGGAAAAAAAGAAAACGCTTCATAATATGTGTAACTTATATTTAGTCTTCGAAGTAATTGCCATCGTCAACCAGGACCTTCTGCCAACGTGTCTCCAGCTGTTTAATTCCCTTGCGGTAGAACTCGGGAGGTTTTGACGCAAAGAAATCCGTGAGGGTTTTGCGCAAGTCTGCTTCGTTGGTGCAGGATTTCCCACGAAGGAAGTGGAAGAAGTGATAATCGGACGGCGGAAGGTCAGTTGAATAAGGTGGATGGCACAAAGTCTCCCACCCAAGTTGCTGTATGGTTTACCTGACCACCCGCGCGACAGGCAGCCTGGCGTTGTCACGGAGGAAAAGCACACCTTTGCGATTCACCAGTGCTGGCTCCTTCTAGCGCAATGCCTGTTGCACACGTTTCAATTGCTGCGAGTATAGGTCTCCAGTGACCGTTTGGCCCGTTGGTAGCAGTTCATAATGAACCACTTGATGACCTGCTCACTAGACACAAAGCATTATCTTGCGTGGGAGCATAAGCGGTCTTGCGGTGTGAGGGACAGCATCCTGAGGAGACAACCCATGTCTGGAACGCTTGGGAGTTCGTACAGAACCCACTTTTCATCACTGGTAGGCACTCGATTGAATAAGGATGCGGTACGGTGGCGAGAAAGCATCGATACGTGGACCTCCAACAGCGTTTGCGGAACCCACTTGCACAGTTTTTACGTCTTAGGCGGTGCAGGTGAAGTCTAACTGCTTCATCGAAAACGTTGAACTGTCTTGCAAGTTCACCACACGTTAGACTGCTGTCCTCTTCAATGGCCGCCTTCAGGACTCCGTCATTCAAGACCTGTCGTCGTCCACTGCGAGTCTCATCATGGAGAGACAAATCTCCCGACTTGAATTTTCGAAACCAACGCCTTGCAGTACGTTCATCCACAGCACTATCCCCAAACGCTTGACATATGCGGTGACTTGATGCAGCTGCTGATAAGCCTACTTTGAAGTCATAAAACAAACGGCCCCGAACGACATCTCTTGACACTTCCATCCTTCTCACAGCTGTCCGGCTTATAACTGATGGCCGAGCACGGTGCGCGTGTTTTTTTTTTTGTTTTTCTTTATAACGTCTGATGTTCCTACTTCCGGCTGTCCGAATTTGAAAACAATTGCTACACGCATTTCGTATATATTTCAACTTCATTTAATGACTAATAAAAAAATGGACAGAACTTTTTTGGTTACCTTGTGCATTAATATATATCTGTTGTATTTATAAATATGTAAATAGAGCACTGTTTTTTGGCACTTCAGAGTAATTATATTTATTTGCATAAGAGCTCTCGCCCGTTTACCTTCCTATATTCACCCATTCGCTTATATATATATATATATATATATATATTTATGAGGAATAACACTATATATATATATATATATATATATATATATATATATATATATATATATATATGCATGTTCTTCTTCTTTATTCTTTAGTGACCCGGAAGTTGCTCATAGAGACTAATCAGGCATGACTGAGTCAATAATACAATAATATGTTAGACGATAATGCAATACGAACAGTACCGTACGTAATATTCTTGTGTTATATTGTTTTATCGTTGACTAATGATAGTGTCGAGTTAAGCACTCACCGCTCCATTATCTATCAAGGTATCATTACATATCCCTCTTCCTCTAGGACCAATATACTGTCTCTTTAATCGTTCCCTTGTGACATAGATGTACAAAATTTTGTAATGAATTGACTGAAAGATCAGGAGCAGTTGGAAATCTGTTGTCTCTTATTGGTGGATGCAATAGCAATCATATAAGAAGTTTACTCTTGGCCAAGCCAAATTTGTTCGAACCTAACACTACACAGACGAGTTTTAATAGAAGTTTTATTTCAGGAATAGTTAATTAAACCTAGTTTTAGGAAACAATTTGTTCTTATTAATTGCTAGAATTGCAGTCAATATGATACGTTTCGAAAGAATCTCTTACTAACATTTACTTGAATTATATGACCTTAAACTCGGTATTTATTTATTAAGTTCTCCGCACAATACGTGATGTGGCACAAGTCCCTTTTTTTTTTTTTAACTTGGGCCTTTCCGAGCATACAAAGAGTCGGATAGCTCTCTTGCTCTCCAGACGAGTCTCTGACCATAGGCATAGTCTTGCATGAGTTCCTCTCCGCCCGGAGGCAGAGTGGTCGACAAGCAGATTATTGGCTAACTCAGAGGTTTGATGAACTCACTACGATGTTAGGCACGTCATCTATTGTGTCAACCGTTATCTATTCACCAAATAAACTTCTTATTTTCACCCTTTACGACATTATATTATGCAGTAACTTTCTACATTGGCTGAATCTTGAGCCTTGTACTGAGTGAGCAAAAAATATAGGTTATCTCCCTTTGGTAGATATATCCTGCTGATAGTAAGATATATATATTATGATCTGATGATAATGGGTTTGACCCAAAATTAGGCGCGAAAGACAATTCGATTGCCAATTTGAGACGCCGAGATAGGACGAAGTGGTAAGACGTGTCTACTGCCCACACCAACAACAGACGACGCGAGCCTCGAGCTAATCTGAATGATTCAAGGACGTCTTAGGTATCGGAAAAAGAATTAGCTGTATACAGATAAATGTTCAATTAATGTCATTCTCCCAAAAAGTAACGACCAGAAATTTGTTGTTCGATTACATTAATATAGATATGGATAGAGAGATAATTGATTGCACCTTTTTGAGAGGTTCTCTCAATGCAAAATTATGAACAAGGTGAGATGGAGTATCTAGTTTAGAAAATAATGGAATATTGGCGATGAATTGAAAGGATAAATAGAGAGAAACAAATTGATAATTTTGTACAGCTTTTTTCATAAAGAGAAGCGGACTTAAATTATTAAATCCCCGGAGTATCATCAGGTTTTAATTATGAAAATTAAAACAAAACTCCATCATTAATTACTGTCTTCTAAAACATTAATTATAGATTGTTTTTTTTTTTTAGTTTTTTTTTAACAAATCACCATTATTAATTAAGTGGCTTCTTTTTTATTTTCTTGGCGGTGTCAATAAATGGGCTGCATTGACTTGGAATATACGAACCAGAGAAACATAAACGAAACATAAAATCGTCTTTATAATTACTGATAAAACCAATTACAATTAAAAACTAAACAACAATTATTATTATTATTATTATTATTATTATTATTAATAATAATAATAATAATATTAATAATAATAATTATAAAAATAATGTCATAGGCAAAATAACTAGCGTTTCGCTAGTCTAGTTATTCTTATGTCAAATGTTAATGCAAAATACATTCATTCGTTCCACATGTTCAAACCTTTCAATCTCTTCACCATTCCCCGTATAGTGGAACGCATCGTCCCTATTCCATTTATATTCCATTTCTAAGAAAATAATTTTCATACAATCTCTTCCCAGGAAGAGTTAATTTATGGGACAGATTCCCTAGAGGATGTTTTCCTGTTTGCTAAAATCTTAATCATTTCAATTCTAGCTTTAACAGTTATATTTCCTACATATCCTTTACTCTGTACGTCTTACTTTCTCCTCTCAAATTCATTCAGTAACTTGAGTGGCTGGGAGTAGACAAATAGGAAAATGCAACCTTCCCGAAATAGATAATTACAGAAACACATTCAACAGATATAGATTTTGTTAAAAAAATTAAGATACAGGAACGAAAAGCAGCCTATAAATACCCAGGAGTCAGCGAAGTAGATTGAATACAGCATACTCAAATGAAGAAAAAAGTAATAAAAATACTAGAGGCGTGTGTATCTAGTGCTAAATACCGAGTTCAATTCACAAAACAATATCTGACACATATACTTTAGCTCTCTGTGTGGTGTAATACAGATTCAACATTCATAATTGGAACCTAACTAACACTAAGCGAATAGATGTCAAAGCGGGAAAGCTTCTCACTTGCAAAGGTATGCATCATCGTAAGGCGGATGATGATCGCCTGTATGTGCCCAGATCCGAAAGAGATAGAGGATTAGTTCAACTAGAACTGTCTTACAAAACTACAACAATCGAACTGAAAAGTGTTCTGGAATTTACAGAACACTGGATGATGATTTGTGTTAATGAACATGAAAGAAATAAGAAACTTCATTTAGTAATAAAGGAAATCAACAGATTCAAAAGGAATGTCATGTTTGTGAAGAAGTTCAAACAAACCATAATACTCTAACTGCAGCTTATAAAAAAAGCAAAAACAAATGCTGTTTACCAAATGCAAAAACGACGGCAAAATAAGCTTCTTCATGGTCAATACTCCGCTCGTACCAGACAAGAGCATGTAAACAAACCTCGTACCCATCAGCGGTAACGTATTGCAGGGCTAATAGCTGAAACCGGAAGTCATATTCTTGTTGCACAGGACCAATGCTTGCTAAGTAGAAATTATGAAGGACACATACTGAAAAACTGTGCTAACCCAAAATGCAGATTTTGTGTTAAAAATCCAGAAACGATTGACCATCTTTTATGAGATTGCATAGTGTTAACACCAACTGAATACAAAATTCGGCATAATAGATTGAGTCAATACCTGCACTGAAAACACGCTGCTTTTAAGAGAAGTAAACAGCAAGAAACTGGTATTAACATCACTTAGGCCCAGTTCCAGTGATAAGACCTGTAATAATTTTATTGTAAATTACAATACACAATGCATCCCCGTAGATTGTAATGTATCTTTGAAGTTCTTCAAAAATGTTATCAAAATACAAGGCGTGAAAGAATTGGAAATCTAAACAAATACGACAGTTGTAGTTGGATCCCGTAGATTGATTGGAAAAGGTTCGGATAAACTCAGTGAAAGAATTCTTGGTTGGATGATGCTTAAAGAAATACAAAAGCTTGTACTCACAAGTATAGTTCACACATTACGTTGGGCTCTAACGATGTAAGATATGCGTGTTTTTTTTTCTTCTTTTTAGAAAGATGATTGGTAGATGCCGTGTAGCCATTTCTAAACTTAGGTCTCTTGGTCAGGACACGGGAGGATATGTATACAACAAAAGCAAAAGTTATAATAATAATAATAATAATAATAATAATAATAATAATAATAATAACGCTTATGTCAGACTGAACGGACGTGTTTTTTTCAGTTACATTTAATGATTAAAATACATATTTGATTATTTCTAAGATAATTGTGATGATTTACAATATACATGGTACATATTTTTAAAAAAGTGCTATTACAAAATATCTCGTTTGCTTGGAACAGTGAATATATTTATAAAAATATATATTTGATGTAACCAGTAACCGAAATATCATATATAGTGTGTGATGATCTGAAAATCAACTACTTAATAGAAATAATAATTTTATGCTGCTGTTAATAATAATAATAATAATAATAATAATAATAATAATAATAATAATAATCCTTGAAAACCACGAAGCTGAAATCACCGAAGCGAAAAATGACGTCATCCAAGTACTCAGCAGAGTAACATCCATACAATTGTCAGACAGAGACCAGCTCCCGAAAATCCATATGACGAACTCCAACAGGCACATCGTGAAAATATACAATGCTGCTCTGGAAACACTGTTAACAGATAAACCACCGGGAAACATCACAGAAGTTAACAACGTCATATACGCCAAAGCTTTAGAAGCGACTAGGAAGCTTGGAGTCAAGACAGTAAATAAAATTAACAGACACAGAGAACCAGCTTGGAAAACCAAACTGATTCGAGAAATACAACAAATCAGATGTGAGCTTTCTATATTAGATGAGCTCACCAGAAACCCTAATATTTCCACACGTAAATTCAAAAAGATCAAGCGGAAATATAACATTAAATCCCTAATTGATATTCCATCAATCAAGGAAATGCTGAAGCAGAAACTTAAGCTAAAGGCGCAGAGAAGAAGACGATACGAAAAACGTTGTAGGTTCTATTGCCAAAATAATGTATTCCGAACAGATCTTAAGAAACTTTACAGGGAAATTGGAAAAACACCTATACATGTCGAAAGGCCACCATCGATTGATAAAGTATAGACATTCTGGGAAAATATCTGGAGCAGCCCAAAGGAGTATAACCCAAATGCAGAGTGGATACGGCGTGAAGAAGAACGAATGCTGGATACACCTCTGCAAGAATGGGAAAATATATCCACAGATGATGTTAGGCAAGCTCTAACGAAATCCCAAAAATGGAAATCCCCAGGAAGTGACAAGTTGCCCAATTTCTGGCTGTATTATCTCTCATCTACCCATGAAATTCTTGCAAAAACATTATCAACGCTTGTAAATAATCCCTATAAAACCCCGGAATAGATTACTGAAGGTATGACATACCTCATACCAAAAACAACTGAAACAGACTCGAAAAATTATAGACCGAAAACATGTCTCTCCAAAACGTATAAGTTGATCACGTCTGTATTGACGAACCGTACTTATTCCTTTCTCGAAACAAACAGCACTCTCCCGCTGGAACAGAAGAGATGCAGAAGAGGTTCATATGGCTGCAAGGATCAACTTCTGATAAATAAAATGATCCTGGAAAATTGGAGGAGACGACGCAGCGTGGATTGATTATCGTAAAGCCTTTGAGAGTGTTCCACATTCTTGGATCCTTAAGACTTTGGAAATGTACAAAGTCTCCCCTGTGGTATTAAATTTCCTTAAGCACAGCATGGGAATGTGGAACACCAAACTATACCTTAGTCACACCGGGGGCACTGCCATATCCAACCGTCTGAGTATCCGACGTGGGATCTTTCAAGGAGATTCTCTGTCACCCCTTCTGTTTTGTTTATCCTTAATCCCTCTTACACATGAACTGAACAACAGTAGCTATGGTTACAAAATAAATAAGAAAATATTCAATCACCTACTCTACATGGATGATCTCAAACTCTTTGCCAAAGACGACAATGAGTTGAAAGGCCTCCTCAATATTGTAAAATACTTCAGTGACGACATAGGTATGGACTTCGGATTAGATAAATGTGCAAAAGTAACTTTCAAAAAAGGTAGAATTACAGAAACACCCTTAATAGGTTTAGATTTTGTCACAAAGATTAGGGAACTGGAGCATGGTGAAGCTCATAAGTACCTAGGAATTAGCGAAGGAGATGGCATACAACACCCCCAAATAAAGGAAAAAATAAGAAAAGAATACTACAGGCGTGTACGTCTGGTACTAAATACTGAGCTAAACTCAAAAAACAGGAAATCAGCCATAAACACATTGGCTGTCCCTGTGGTGCAATACAGCTTTAATGTCCTTAACTGGACCATAGCTGAAATTAAGCGAATGGATGCCAACACGAGAAAGCTACTCACTTGCTATCGCATGCATCATCCCAAAGCTGATGTCGACCGTCTGTATGTGCCCAGATCCGAAGGAGGCAGAGGATTAGTTCAACTAGAACTGTCCTACAAAACTACAACAATTGGCCTACAAAGATATTTGGAAACAACAGAAGACTGGATGATGGTATGCGTCAAGGAACATGAAAGTAGTAAGCGTCTCTACTCCGTAATGAAAGAAGCCAACAAATTCAAAATGGAGTTCCAAATGGGCGTAGAGATGCAACTATAGCACAATACACAGGCTGAAACTGCAAAATACCTAAAAAAGATAGCTAAGACGAATGCAACCGACCAGTTACAGAAGCGATGGCAAGATAAACCGCTTCATGGCCAATACTCTGCCCGTACCAAACAAGCTGACGTAGACAAAACCCTTACCTATCAGTGGCTACGTAGTGCAGGGTTGAAAGCGGAAACTGAAGGTTTTATCCTTGCTGCGCAGGACCAATGCTTGCTAACTAGGAATTATCAAGCACATATACTAAAATATTGTGTCAGCCCAAAATGCAGATTCTGTGATAAATATCCAGAAACGATTAATCATCTTGTATCAGGTTGTACGGTGTTGGCACCCACTGAATATAAAACCCGACATGACAGAGTGGGCCGATATCTGCACTGGAAAATCTGCAACTTCTACGGGAAGAAAACTGAAAGAAACTGGTATGCACACCACCCAGACCCGGTTACGGAGATAGGACCTGTTAAAATTCTATGGGATTAAATAATACACACTGACAGAACAATCAAGGCCAACCGGCCAGATATTGTTATTAAAGACCACAAACAAAAACGGTGCCTCCTTATTGATATGGCAGTCCCTGCTGACTGCAATGTATCTTTGAAGATATTCAAAAAGTTGTCAAAGTACAAGGACCTTGAAATAGAAATCTCGAAAATGTGGCATATGGGAACATCAACAATCCCTGTTGTAGTTGGAGCCCTAGGCCTGGTTGGAAAAGATTGCAGTAGACTAATTGAAGGGATTCCTGGAAGTCCATGCCTCAAGGAGATTTAAAAAATTGTTCTGACAAGTACAGCCCACACCTTACGAAGGGCTTTATCTATGTAATTTTTTTTTTTTTTTTTTGTCAGTGGAAAGTGTCATGACGCCATTTCTAACCTCAGGTCCCTGAGCGGGACCCGGAAAGAAATGTGTAAACGCCAGAAATCAAAGAAAATAAAAATAATAATAATAATAATATCAGAACCAATATTATCATAAAAGACTATAAATTCAGGAAGTGTATGTTTATTGACATAGCAGTACCATTTGATAGAATCATTTTCATTAATGTTATTGAGAAATTGTCCAAATACAAGGACCTGAAGATCGAGATTAACAGAATGTGGGGAACGAAGACAGAGACTGTAACACTAGTAATCGGGGCTCCGGACCTCGTGAGAAAAGGAATGGTTAATTTTATTAAAAGTGTTCCATGGAACATTAACATAAACTTGCCCAGAGAATCGACCAACTGTTGAATATAAAGTAGTTGAAATAAAATTCATAAATGCATTTTTTTACGGTAGGGTAAGAAATGTTAAATAATAGTCAAGCAGATTATTATTTTTTTTTTTTTAGAGAATTGTGTTTCATTTGATTCTTTCAATTTCAGCTTTGATGTCAGATACAGAAAAAAAAACAAATGAAGTCATTTTTGATTGGTTAAATTTAGCGTGAGAATGTTAGAGAGACATTATTTCAAGGTGTTAAGTTTTACATTACATACACATTAAACGTGTGATAGAGCGACCGCACTGGCTAGTTAAAAATGTACACGTCGACGGGTTTAATAAAATAGATAAGTTTAAAAATCCCTTTTGTTGAAGTTCTCATTTTACTTCCGAAAAACCAAATAGCGAAAAAGAGAGGAAGACAACTTTATTACAATCGCCTCAAGACTGTCATCCAACACTCACATAGAAGAGTATGCAACATCTTGCTTATTTGACGCAGTGGTCAAGACCTCCGCAGAAGAGAGGGACTATGCAACACAACTAGGAACATCACATCTACTTAGAAAAGTGCTAGCAATTAAATGACAATTCTCCAATAGGGCCTAAGGAATATAATTTGGACCCGTATCTGCAGAATTAAAAGCAGGAAACATAACATATACAATTAATAATAATAATAGTTGAGGGTATATTTTCTGGGAATTTTTGATTAACACAGCTCTAACAATACAAAAAATCTCAACTATATTATCGAAAAAAGGACATAAATATACTGCACTCAGACTGATAAGAGCGAACCAAGTGAAAAAAAGTATTTATGAGGATGTTTAAAAAACAAAGCATGTACAAATATTTGGTGATCGAAACAGAATGAAATGTGGAACTGAAAATCTAAAATTGTTTTTGTGATTGGATTTTGCATCTGGAAAAAAAACAAAAGCCAAAATCAAATAAAAAATATCACTGGTGCGCCATCTCTTCAGGAAATTCAAAAGAAAATACTTCTCCCAAACAGGTCAACTTCTGCTAAGAGCCTTGTTCATTTAAGCTTTTTATTTCTATATTAATAGATGCCATTTGTTTAATTAAGTGACAACAGCAAAAAATTTCCTTCCCTTGCTCTAGGTGACTGGTTACGTCCCGCTAAAACAAATGCAGTTCAAACATTTTTTACATAATAATAATCATAATAATAATCCATGCCAAAAAATGTACTCACAAGTAGAGTTCACAAATTACGATGAGTTTTATCAATGTAAAATGTAGGTGTGACCTTAGGATATTTTTTTTTGTTTTTTGTTTTACAAAAATGTTTAGTTGAAAATATCATGAAGCCATTTCTGATCATGTATCTAAGGATCGAACCCGGGAGGAAATGTATACAAAAGAAATCAAAGGAAATAATAATAATAATAATAATAATAATAATAATAATAAATAATAATAATGATGATGAGGATGACAATAAAAGTGTAACTTTCTGCTCCAAAAGAATACGTCGTAAAATAATCCAAGGAGAAGTCAGTGGGTATTAGCTTGAAAAAAAGTCAGTCTGATGTTTGTGATAGAGTCGACACGTATAGCCAAGTAACAAGCATCGTTAAAGTAATACCCCATGAAATATTTTAACAACGATGTGGCTTCAGTATTATTCAATGTCATGCACTCCAAAATTAAATAATGATAATACCATTTAATCATAACATTAGATATGAGGCCAATTAAATAATGAGAGCGCTTCAAAAAGCAATTCAGAATCAAAACTGTATTGGAATGAAGTAAGATCTTCTACGAACTTCTTCCCAGTTTGTTAAGATATACCGATCATTTTGCATCTTCCAGGATTGTTTTACTTTTTCCAGGAGCTGAAGTTATTTCTTATTTTTCTTTAACTTTTATCACATTATAATGCTCCAAACGTGCAAAACAACTGTTAATATAAACCTTCGAAATTTAAGATATGTCACAAACATGGTTGCCGTTTCGTTATAAAGCATGTTTCAATAACTTTTACCGATTTTAAATATGAATTAAGTTTAAGCGTCTAATGATTTTTTTTTCTTTTCTTTCAGATTTTCCAATTTAAGTCTTTGGCAATTTCAACCATGAAAAGATTATCAATCAAACACCGTGTTTAAAGTTTCAAGAGTGTCATTAGAAAAATTGTTCGTAAGTTCAAACAAACTGGGTCGGTGGCAAATGTGAAAACACCACTGCGTGCTGGTTTACACCGTTCCGCTGAAAACATTGCTGCAGTGCACGAGAATGTGGTCGAAATGCAGACACCGTCATCGATTCGTCATCGCTCTCTGTAACTTAACCTTTCCACATGAGTGTTGCATCGTTTCCATTTTCAGTATCGGTTGGTCAATGTTGACCCAAAAATTCCGATATGCATTTCTTTTTGAAAGTCCATTTTCGTAATAGGCTTCGATAACTTTAACATTTTCCATGGCTGAAATTACCAAAGACTTACGTTGTTAAATCTGTAAGAAAAAGGAAAACGCTTATACTTAATTCACATTTAAAATTGGTCCAAGTTATTGGAATACTCTATATGAACATTGGAGTAGCCAGGGAACAAGGGTAATTTTGTATCTAATCATTATTGTTTAGATAATAATACTTCAATTGACAGTTTTCTGATTATGTCATCGTTACTTTATGGTAGTAAGCTTATATATAAGGGTGTTTCATTAAGACGGAACGAGAAAAGACGAGAGTTTCATACATGGTAATATTCTGCAGATATAGAGAAAAAAGAATAATAAAAGCTACAATGAAAAGAAAGTTGTAATGCACCATGATCGCCCACATCCTTCAGGGACATGAATTATAGAGGAAGAAGATTATTTATTGGAATGCATGTTATATTCTTTTATATCTATAGTAATTATTCTGTTTTTATAGCTCATAAATATTATTTATATAGTTCAAGGAGATAAACGGGTTTTATTCATTTTTCGAAGATTGTTTAGCCAATCTTCGAAAATCAGAAAGATCTTTGTACCGAAGTGGCCCTGAAGAACAAAAGACAGAAGTGCAAAATAATATCAATAATGCATATAGTGTGTTGCATCTAATCAAATAAGCGGAGGTAATCACGTCACTATAGTGCTGATTTCTTTGATGAAAACGGGCGTTTAAAAAAAAAAATGGACAAAATGGAAGAAAAGTAACCGGGCAGATTTTCTGCAGGAAAAGATAAGAGATGACCCTCTGATTGCAGTAGAAATAAGGTAAATTAGAATACATCGGCATGCAAGTAGACACTATTTTTCTCACTCTCTTTTCTCTCTCTCTCACACACACACACACACTCACGCACACACACACACACACACTCACACACACACACACACACACACACACACACACACACACACACACACACACATATATATATATATATATATATATATATATATATATATATATATATGTATGGATATATGTATATGTGTATGAGTACGTATATGCGTGCGTATACAGCTGAGTTATGTTTAAAATCGATCAAAGCATTTTGGACAAGACAGATATTTCAATTTTTCCAATTTCTGAATAGCCAAACATAAAATGATATTGTGTATATTCTCAGAAATGAACAATCCCATATATATATATATATATATATATATATATATATATATATATATATATATATATATATATATATATATATATCTGTGTGTGTATGTGCAAACTATAATATATATATATTTTAAATTTGTTGACAAAATTTGTCATCCCCACTTCTATATATTACAAAGAAATGCGTAATACAACACATTTTCATTGAATCTTCATGTACATATATTCACAAATGTTAAAGGTAAGGAATTTGAAGGAATGTGCAGTGACGTCTATAGCATAATTTTTATTTTCATTTCAAATAGGAATAAAAACACCAAAAGGATTTAACAAAAAACAAAATTATTGATCCTCTTGCCTCAATAATCAATTGTGTAACCATTATTATTGATTATTGCTTTTAGTCGTTTGTGATAGTTCCTTATGAGATCGAAAAAATTCAATGATAGGTAGTATGATCCATTCCGACTTGGCAATAGCTTCTTTTTCCAACAAATTCAAAGAACTTCTATCTCTTACTTTTTCTTCAATTATACCTTTAAATTTTCAAATGCGTTTACGTCAGGATTTTGTGTCTGGTACGCCAATACAATAATTTAAATAATTTAAATAATAAAACATGTAAGTATTTTCTAACAATTCTTGCCGTGTGTTTCAGGTCAATGTCATGTTGGAATGTCCGGTGACGCCCCAAAGACAGCTTTCGTACACCTTGTTTAGATCATTTTTCAGAATAGCCAAATACTACATATTATCCATGATACCCTGAACTCTCTCTGGTTCTCCTCGTCCAGAAACAGTAATCCACCCCCAGTGCTGAATGCTCCCGACACCGTGCTTAATTGTAGGGATGGTATTTTTTTGTTGTTTCTGAGCATGATTGGCTTTTTTCCATACATAAGGGGTGTTCATGTGACAAAATAATTCTAGTTTAATTTCATATGGCCATTAAATAGAGTTCCAATATGTACTCCCATGTACTAGATGGCTTCTAGCACGAACTAATTGCATATTAGATTCTTATCATTAAGTAGGGGTGTTTACCTTGGGCGTCACATCCACACTCACACAGACATACAGACACACACAGACACGCATATATATATATATATATATATATATATATATATATATATATATATATATATGCAAAAGTCAACAATTAGAGGCTACAGTTTGTTTCATGCTAGACGCAATCGTCAGGCCACGAGTCCTGTCGATTTCGTCTAGCATGAAACAGACTGTCGCCTCTAATTTTTGACTTCTATGTTCCTTTTATATTTACACACGCTCTATCTCTGATATTGAGCACTTTGTCCAATAAATATAGCACACCTTAAGACTATATTTCTTCATATATATATATATATATATATATATATATATATATATAGAGAGAGAGAGAGAGAGAGAGAGAGAATAGCATGCGCGCTGTTTAACATGCAAACATTCAAAATGTAAAACAACCATGCACGCGCGCACGCATGCATGAGTGCGAGCACAAACTCATACGCATACAAACATATGTTCCCACGTATAAATGGGTAGACACAAGGAAATAAAGTTCGATCAGGATGACTGCGAACCTGACCAGCAAACAATGTTTCAAAAAATTATATTTTCCATACCATATTGGGAAATATATTGGTGTTCCTTTAATGTTGCGTTCTTTTCTGTTTGGAATCCAGTTTTCCTTCTATTCACCAATTGCCACATGAGGCTAGAAAACCTTCCCTGTCATGCAAAGAGGAAGTCGTATGTTCAACAGGAAAAAAACAGAAGGATTGTTCTAATTTTAATCAGAAAGAGGTAGTTGAAATATCTGGATTGCGTATTGGCGAATGAGGGTTTGGAGAATTTGATACTCACAGGATTAATGAAGGCAGGAGTGTCATAAGGAAACATTCTTTCACGGTAACTGCTGTTGTTCATGATAACGGTCGTCTTTGAGATAGAATCCAGAGGTTAGCAGTGAATATTTCGAAGACAGTAGGAAAGCTTTGTTCAGGTTAGCGGTGGATATCCTGGTAAAAATAGCAGGAAATAGTTCAGTAGTTCTTCCTTCTGTTCCTCTTCCCCGACAAGCTGGCACTGGACATTCGGATGGGAGAAACAAGATGGCCGCCTTTTATACACGACGGATTGAATATTCTACGTCTTCTGATAGATTAACCTTCTATTGGTGGACTATAAAATGAGTCAAGTCGTTTGGGCTAGCTCACTAGTACATATATATATACACAAAACTGCTCTGATGAGCTGCTTTCACTGGTTCCCAGACTTCAGGAATTTAAGCGTTCAACTAGGCTTGCATCTCGCTCTCACCCTTTTCACTGTCGAAACCGTTAATGTAGCCGTCTCTTCTCATCCAATAACTTATGTCTCGCACTTCTCATGTGAACTTCCTCCCCGGTTTCTTGTTTTCCGATGGCTATAATCTCCAACTGTTCAAATGTAATGTCAATCGACGTCTCCAGATGTCCTCCAGATTCCCTGATGCATCACCTAACCTTCTTTCATCCTTTCCGCTATCACTCCTCTTTGCTCTCGCTCCAACTTTCTCTGTCCCCCTGCGTGCTAGTCGCTTCCCGCCTTGCTTGGGGTGGAATGCTTAAAAAAAATACTTCATATAAACGGATGTGTGAATAGTGAGTGGAATAAACAGTAAGGAGATTGTGTAAATCTACTACGCTTATGTTGTAAACAATCTTGTACAAGGTGTAACAATCATACCGGTACACATGAAATTTAGATAATTCATTTTGACGGATAATCTTACGGATATAATCCTTTAATACTTATAAATGAGGCACTGTGGAATAATAGATTGTGGCTCGGAACCGAATTCGAATTCCAGTCGAGTCCATTACACACACGCACACACACACACACACACACACACACACACACACATATATATATATATATATAAGAGTGTTTTAGTTTGTATATAAGTTGTTTAGGGAAACGTACAGGAACATTACTTCATTAGAAAAAAATTCTTGACATCCCTTTGTCATGCCTTCCCTCCTTCTCCCCACCAGTTATGATTAAATACCCTTGGGTGGCAAACAATCTAGAAGAAAGGCGAAATTAACTGTGAATTCAAAACTGCATATAGCCCTGGCGTAGAATATACTATACAGCCTAACAGAATCGTTCGCATTGGCTCTATGATCCTGTCTACGGTCGAATGGCGATTATGAAATCATATAATTTCCGATACTTAAATCATCAGTAATTGAACAAACCCGAAGAACTGTACAAGTTAGAGGGTTTGTTAAACAAGGCTGTTGTCATAGAGAAAAGGGATGTATCAAGAGGTGTATATTATGAGGATATGAAGGATAGATAAAGGTAGATTCTGTATCAAGAGCTTAAGATTGTGGGGAATAGGGATGCGCCATCAACAGAATCTGTTCCACAATTCCTTAGGAGGGAACTGTTTGATTCGAAATGCTCCACACCAATGGATTATGAAGGAGACCATGAAAACTCGACCCCGTGTACGTGGCATGGCTTGCTATAACTTTGAACTGTTTTAACAAATGGATTCAGTTCAAGCGAGTATCAGGCTATGAGAATATGGACAGAGTAACGAGAATTTAGTTTCTCTGAGGGGGGGGCTGTACGATGAGAAGAGTCTTCAGCTACATGTCAACACAAACGTTTTGTAACAAGCCTGGAAGTTTGAGACTGAGCAGCTCTGGCTCACATGTGAAAACAATACTGCATATTTCATTAAAGATTGCTTTTGTAAAGAATAGCATTTGGAAGGACAATGGTAGAAATAACTGGCCATTTTACAATTTTTTGTATATATTGTAGATATATTCCTGTTGAATTATGGAGCGTGTTCAATTAGACGTTCAATTCAAGTAACTCCACATGAATGGAAAAAAAAAACGTAAGTTTGTTTTGTGATGGTGAAATGTTCCTAGATTTACATAGTGTATTTTTCTATTTAGATCGAGACAGATATTACTATATGACTATATCGAGTATTAAGTAAGGATTTTTGAATAAATTTTAGGCGTGATGACA
>CAHIKZ030000987.1:85000-95000 GCA_903632075.3 Acanthosepion pharaonis | reverse complement strand
GAGAAGTGTTTGATTCATGCCTAACAATAATTTTATAAACAAACTAGAAATTATAATATGGATATAAATGGGGGACCAATTCTATAATACAATCTATATATTAACTAATCCCTCATTTCCTAGCCAGAGTAGATTATGTATATTTATATTACAGAGAATGTAAATAATTTTAAAATGACATATCTGTAGCTAATCAATATTTGAGTGATTGATTGATTCATTTATTTTCTACGTTACCTGAAGCCAGAAAATATATTTAGATTCTAAGAATTTTTTTTTAAATCATCAGGATATAACGAGACACGGTTTACTAATTAACCCATTCCTGGAAGGAGACAGGTTGGATTTATACCTGTCCCAAGGGCTGTTGCGTTTCATATGAATATAACTAAGCCAATTCGAATTGGAACTCGGCTCTCCGATTAACAATTCCGTTCCATTATTCATTACACCACCCGCACATTGAAGCATACAGCACGTGGTGTTCCCACGAATATAAGAATCGAGAAGAAGGGCAACTACCGAGAAAATGTGACTACGATAACCAAGTGTTTTCATCTATGCGCTGTCTCCTTTCATAACATATGCCAGCATGATTCTCCTCAGTATCCCATCCCTTGTGATCCTTATCTGTTTTTCTTCCTTTACTAAGACCGCTGCTTCCACCGTTCAGTCAACCATTGACACAAGCTCGTCAAGAATGGTGATTTACTAAGCGTAGCTTAAATATGTCACAATGCCAAAGTATGGGCCACCTTGTGAGAAGCTAACTCAATATTCAGTCCTAAATTATCTAGCGAGACTAGCTTGCTAAACATTACACCAGATCGAAGTACCCAAAGATCGTCAGGTATTTGGTTCGATGACTTCCACTATCGCTTTCACCCTTACAGTTACGCCCTATGAGGGTTAAGATTTTCAAAACTTTCTTAATCGTTATATGACCAAAGAATTTCAGCAGTCTTTTCCTGATTCTCAGTAGAAATCTTCTTTCTGTTGCCATTTTCACTCAGACATCGCTATTGCTTACTTACCTCCTCTACGGAGATTTCAATCACTTTGAGTAGAAACACTTTTTCTGCTGTCTCTAGTTTTTTTTCACAATCCGTGGGGAGAATGTCCAACATACACTGCCAAGTAAGCGGACGTATAACCAATGGAAATCGACCCTACTTTTTTCTAAATATTATTTTACGTTTCTAAGAATAGAGCTTTTGTAATTCACCTTTCGCATGTCCAATGCGGTGTCGCGTTTGCGATCTTTCCCCGATACTTAAATTTCTTGAATAAGGTTGACATCACCAATTTTTAAGTAGCATCTTTGACTTTTTTCTCTTTCCGGTGACCATACTTTCTGTCTTCTTGATAGATAGTCTTTGTTTTTTTCACTTTTTCTACTACTCTGTCAAGGAGGTTCTCTAGATTTATTACTCAATCAGCCATGAGCCTGCTTACCTTCAACTCTTATGATAATGCTAGTCGATAATAAATCCTGCAAAGGTTTACAATTCTCTTACCATAGATTTGCTCTAGATGTTGAATAATCTGGGGAGAAGAAAATGTAAAATGCATTATCTCAAGTATTAATCTGAGTTCGAGTTAAACATATATATCTTAAATATTTTGTATTGGAATTAATATTCTGCATTCTATAGCTCACGCGTATGTGCGGGTGGTGTAACTGATATTAGCGCGGGAAGTGTAGACAGTGAGCTGATTTCATAATTCTTCACTTTTTCGTGGCAATCAATTTCGGAAAAATGCACTTGGGGCAGTCATGGATCCGTCTTTTCTGGTCCACTTTCTATGGATTAAACAGCATGGTATATAGTGGTCTCTCTAGTTTTCGTTGGAAACCAGTCTAAGCTAAGGAATCCTGAATTAAAAACTGAGGAGAAAACAAAGTTAAACAGCTCCAAAGAATACGTGTACTATTCAAATATAACATCTAAATTTATATGCTGTGGCATCAACGTCTATCTTCTGAAAACGTACAGAATATTAAAAAGAATCTACATTTACTGCAATATTTTTCATGATGAATAAAAATAAATTATAATCACGCTATTTTCAACAATAGTTCTCTCGGTATACAAATTGAGATTCGGTTATAAAACGCATCATGTCTTCCTCCTCTTTTTACTTTCGTTTCTTTCCTTAATTTGTCTTGCGCACTTCTTCCGAGTCAAGATAACTCGAATACTGACTCGAATATCTTTCCTACTGAAATCAAAGTGATTAGAGAAGCGAAAATTGATCATATGTAATATTTCTCAAAGCTGAAGCATTATTTGAGGTTAATGTTCATTTTGTTTATATAAGAAGCTGCATTTTAGAAACGCTTAAAATATGTAGAAAAAAGATTCTCCGTCTTAAAAACAACACACCACTCACACACCTACATATATATATATATATATATATATATATATATATATATATATATATATATATATATATATATACTAATCCGTTGCCGTAATCCAAGAGAGTTATATTAACAAAATATAGAATTTGAAATATTAAATATCAAATGCTAAAACTGACTCAGAAAGAGCGGTCAATACTTATCTTCATTAAATAGAGCAATTTGTCCTTATAATTGAAATTAAGATACAATTAGTTAATGACCAATTTTTCAACAAAATTGCATGATTATTAAAACTGTCTGTCTCTTTCATTCTCTCTTTGTATGTATATATATATATATATATATATATATATATATATATATATATATATATATATAAACTGAACTATTTTTAATTAGGTTTAAGCATCATATGATCATTTTCTTTTAATTTCAGATTTTGCGGTCATTTGAGCGATACTATTTTTCACACATAACTGCAATGACTTAAATAACACGATCTAACAGAGAAATAGATAAATTTTCACAAATAACACTGATTTATTTACTGCTGACTTTGATCCCTCTTAACGAAACACCCTTATATATAATCCTTCTTAACGAAACACCCTTTATATTGCGTCCTGCTCACCTATGTTCTAAAGGGTTAAAATATTACAAAAAATCGATATAAAATTATGTTTATAAAATTAACAGTTTAAAACAATATTTTTCATATTGGATTAAAAGAACTTATATTCATACCATTTCAAATTTTCCTGTTGTAGCTACACAAGCAATATTATAGTGGATTTCGGTTGAAAGTGCGCAGTATATTTTGATATAAAATTCTTATATTCTTGCATTAAATAAATATCCTTCGTATGGACAATAAAGCATTCATTTCCCCTTGAGCTTATTTCTTATAAAACTTTACGAGGAGGGAACCAAAAGTAACCGGAATCGTTTTCTCTATGACAAGCCCGTAGTAGTTCAGGCTTCCACTTGAGGGAACCCTCAGGCAACAGTGTGCTAACTGGTGCCATCGTGGGAAGACGTACAGCTCCGTGTTTCTCATTTGTTTTGAAGTGCTTCACGCCTTTTTGTTTATTTTTACTATTGCTGAAAGTTTGCCTGTCGTAATGAGAAAAGCTGATGAGGAAAGCTGGTACTATGGCTACGACCCGGAAACGAAGCAGCAATCAAGTCAGTGGCAGCATCCAACGTCACCAAAAAGCGCGTCAAGTGAAGTCCAATGTCAAGAAGGTGCTGATTTCTTTCTTTGATATGAAAGGAATTCTCCATAAAGAATTTGCTCTTCCTGGTCAAAATGTTAACCAGGCTTTTTACTTGGAAGTCTTGAATCGTTTGCGAGAAAAGGTGAGACGAAAACATCCTGACTTCTGGCTAAGTAGAGAGTGGAGGTTGTATCTCGCCAATGCGCCAGCGCACACCGCCTTGAGTGTGAGACATTTTCTGACCAAGAATGGTATGACCACACTTCACAACCATCTTTATAGCCACCACCCTGGAACTTTTTTTTGTTCCCCTGAAAGAAGAAAAGTCTTCAAAAAATGTTTTGCAGATGCGGAAAAGGTTAAGAAGAAAATGACGGAGTCATTAAAAACAATAGCACCACAAGTGTTACAGGACTTGTTTGAACAGTGGAAAATACGTTTGCAGCGGTGCATTACTTTAAATGGAGAATACTCTGAAGGTGATATATATATATATATATATATATATATATATATATATATATATATATATATATGACTATAAATGAATAAAATTATATGACACAATTCTGGTTACTTTTGTGTCCCCCTCTTATATACGTTCCACCTACCATTTCTATAATGAACTATTTAACTATTTTAGGCATTAAACCATTTATATTAGTTTTTTTTATATATAGTATTCAAGGATGTTTTTACATAGAAATAAATTCACTTTGTTCGTTTTTATATTCCTGTTTTTAAACATAAAATATTAATAGACATTCCGTTTGCACCAGACGTGTTATACAAGAAAGCCACTAAATTCATAGTTTTACACGTCGTAATTCTAATGCAAAGTACATAAAAGCACGATGTATCATGTAAAACATAAAATATTTAAATGTAAATATCTTATGAATATTTTATTTTTCTTTTCACGCACAATATTAAACGTTTCATTATACAAGTTATTTTCATACCTTTTACATAGAAATATAGACACTGACATCAGAAAATAAACCAAAATATGTTCACGCTTGTTGCGTTAAGAAGAATTCATGATATAGGTAGAATACACAGACAAAAAGTGCGTCTCATTCAATCGGAATATTTTCATACATTTTACATTAAAATCTTTAACTTTCTGTAAAGTAATATGAGATTAAAATTGTCAATATCGGAGATAGACCGATGATACAGATTCACGTAGACATAGAAATCAGCACGTCATATTGGTTTTACTTTCACGGCTTTAGCGATCATAAGACGATATGTCAGTACTTCTTCCTCGGGTGTCTTTTTACAAGCTATTGGGGTAAGGGACAATGAGAAGTGAGTGATTCAAGAAACAGACATTCTTAGTTATTTTGATTCGGATCAACCTTCAATCTTTCAGATTACCTGTCTATAACTCTGAAATGAAGTATTATGGTTACTTGCATTTTTTACATTATTCGGACTGTTATCCTCTTCTTCATTGGCATATTCACAACGTTTCGGCCATTGTACGCTTTGTCCATCTTCCGGTGATTGGGATTTCAAATGGAACCCTTTATTTCATCCACCACGGTAAATTGTTCTAGTTCCACGTACCATGGCGCTTCTGGATTCCAGATTATATATATATATATATATATATATATATATATATATATATATATATATATATATAGACCACCCATGAACTTGTTTTGGTTACTTTTAAAGGCAGTTCATGTTACTAAGTGAAGAAATAGCAATATTAACAATTTTATAATTAATTAAAAATATTTTAACTCATATTTACAATACAAGTGATTGTAATAATTATTATTACTCACTTTATTCATTATTACTTCGATATGTATGATTATGGCTATCATTAATCTTATATATAACGGATAATTTGAAATATCATGTACTGTCACGTTTCCTGTCCATTTTTTGGGAATACAGTGTCCTTCACGTGAAAGGAATAAGGACAATAATTCAAGGTGTGTTTGATTGTCAGTGGAGAATGAGACATCAGCGTTCCGTGTTCAATTCTCATTCTGTTCTGTTTCTTTCACTTCATGCGTTAAATAGTGGGGTAAAATGGGTACTGTTCCCTTGAATGGGAACTAGTTTTAAGAAAAGGAAAACTTTGAATTCCATCACTCCTGAAGATTAATGGTTTCCATTCGATTTTGTCTTAGAATTATCACTGCTTCCATAGGTGTAATAAAAATAGATGTCCCTACAGTCATAATTTTTAGGAGAATCTTTGGTTTCATTTGATTTTTTTAACGGCATATCAACACCTTGTGGGTTATTTTATGCCTAAATTTAATTTCTTGGGAGCTTTGAAGTAATAAGTACATGATACATATTATTCCGCTTTGAATATTGAATACATGGTAGATTTTGTGTATATATATATATGCGTGAGTGGTCATTAGTAGAGGCAGAGATATGTATGCTTTATGTTGTTTGATTGATGTTATATTTTTTAATACAGTTTGAATCAAGCAACTGTAGTATAATATATGAACTAATTTTATGAAAGTTCTTTCATGCTGATTTATGTATTGTTGGTCATTTTACTATAAGTATGTAATTTTCATATAAAAGTAAATTGCTGACAATTTTACTATAAAATCTATATTTATACTTTCATAGCGTTTTGTTATGATTGATGGACAACTCTTTTCCCATAGCCGGATCTCTAACATGGGCTACCACCTCGAGACATGCTGGATCTGGGAACAACAGCAATTAAGATGTGGCTCCACAGTCCTCAAAAACTCCAATGTCCTGATTAAAGACTCTGCTGCCGGATGTAGTCTATCGTCAGACACAGGTCTGTGAAAATCTTTACCTGTCATGATAATTATTGAAAACTTTTAAATTAATTTTTTCTTTGCGATTGATGAGGATATTTCTAATGTTCTCTATGACCCAATGTACGGGTAATTTAATCAATATACACCCAGTCTTCCGTCCTGGGTAAGACGATAAACTGCATCCGCGTCCTGGGTAAGACGTTAAACTACTTCCAACAACAAGGCCTCTGACCAAGAGGTTTCGAGGAACGTGGAACCACCTCTTAATTGCTGGTGTTCTCAGGGCCACCCTGACCGAGTGTGGTAGCACCTGTAAGGGTCCCAGCTATGGGCAAATTTTTGACGCCACGACCTGTCTATGAAAGTGTAAATATCGACTTTAATACTAGAAATACTTTGCAAAAAAAATAAGTATCAGCAATAAATTTTTGATAAAAGAAGATCATAACAACAATAAAGATCTTGTCAGCATTAAATAACCCATTGAGGTTAATATGCTACAAAACAATACTAAACTATACATTTTTCGAAAAAAAAATATATTACCAGTTGTACATTTTTTGGAAAAAAATATTACCAGCGACACATTTTTGAAAGAATTAACATCTATCCATTTCTGAAAAAATTACAAGCTATACATTTTTTTTTTTTTAAAAAAGGAAATTTTGTCAGCATTAAATAACCCATTGAGGTTAATATGCCACAAAACAAAACTAAACTATACATTTTTGAAAAAAAAAAAAAATTATTACCAGCTGTACATGTTTTGGAAAAAAATATTACCAACGATACATTTTTGAAAGAATTACCATCTACCCATTTCTGAAAAAATTACAAGCTATATATACTTTTTTAAAAAAGGAAATTTTGTCAGCATTAAATAACCCGTTGAGGTTAATATGCGACAAAACAAAACAAAACTATACATTTTTGAAAAAAAAATATATTACCAGCTGTACATTTTTTGAAAAAAATATTACCAGCGATACATTTTTGAAAGAATTACCATCTATCCATTTCTGAAAAAATTACAAGCTATAAATTTTTTTTAAAAAAAAAAGGAAATTTTGTCAGCATTAAATAACCCATTGAGGTTAATATGCCACAAAACAAAACCAAACTATACATTTTTTAGAAAACAAATATTACCATCTATACATATTCGAAAAATTACCAGCTATTCATTTCTGAAAAAATTACCAGCTATATATTTTTGAAAAAAAAAGGAAATTTTGTCAGCATTAAATAACACATTGTGGTTGATATGCCGTAAAACAAAGCAAACAAATACACCCAGTCTTATTCAAATAAAATAGAAATATAGAGCAGAGGCCAACGTTTACAATAATCTTATGTAGTATAGTATTTCCTTTGTTTCAAAGGCTATAATTTTTAAATCAGTCAGTAAATTTGAAAGCACTAATTGCATCCAACGGCAATAAATAGCAACATTCGGTGAGACATTAGATAACAAACACATCTGAAGGACAATCTCATTAGATAGTTAAAAGGGCTTTGATAAGATTGACATAGAGGATAGTTGTACAAGATCTGTATCAATGGAATTCCTGGAGGCGCCTTCTCAATTATCAAGTCCTCTCTTAGCTGAATGCAGTTAATATTCTGTCCTCTGAGACCCATGGGATCAAGGCAGGCATCCGCTAAGAATGACTTTTCGGGCTAGTCGTCTTTCGACTTTACGTAAACGATCTTTCGAATACACCGATTATTTGTGAATATCTACGCTGACGATACAACGATATTTGCGGGCCCGTCTAGAAAACAAGGGCCTAGCAGATGATCTCTCATCTGACTTAGCTCTATCAGGTCAGTGGTAGAAAAAAAAAAACTAACAGATAACGTTCAGTTCCTCGAAAACCAAACAACTGCCATTGATCGTCACCGAGAGGATGAGGAAAAAAATGTTAGGTCCGCTGTACTGCTCTAGTAAGTAACTGGTACTTCTTGCTATACTCTAATTTACAAGAGGCAGATCATGTCGAAAATTGAGTTATGGTGCTTTAGATGGACAGGCGTTGGCAAGTTTTCACTTTTCAGTCTCGATATAGTCTAAAAGAGTCTACGTAGACTTGTGGGTGACGAAATATTTTCCACCCTACAAATACTTTCCCACAGACAAAACTACCGTTGCGATATCGTTATTTCCATAGTAAGTGATCATTTCTAAGTTCTACTAGTTCTAAATTTCACGGTTATGTCAGGCACGCTACGTCAGCACGTGGAACCACCTTCATTTCTTTTGTATTCCACTGATGAAATGAAAATTCTTCATACGAACCACCACTTTGTGGAACCGACTCCCAAAAATATGCTTCCTCGATTTGTTGATGTCTAGAGTTAACCGTTATGTTCCTACGCATCCTCCTAAACTGTATCTCTTAAATTATTCTCTGTAACCCTCTAGCTCGAGTGGCTCTTGGGCCTTGTAAAGGACAGCTATTACTGAAGACACGGGAATCACTAGAAATTATACAGGGTGATAAAAAGTTAAAAATGGGGCCTCCATTTCAAAAACGAGTATCCAATATAATAAATTTGAAATAATATATACATGGTAATTGATAAGTAACTCCGCATTTTAAAAGACTTATAATTTACATAAAAACTATATTTTTTACAAGAAATGGATATGAAAGGAAAGCGTTTAACACGAGGTTTTATTAAAAATTCTATATGTGCACCAGATTTCGCTACCAGCTTCTCCAGCCCAAGGAATTACGTCAACTGATTTCACTACTCTCGTGATATGGAAGACATAACGTCTTGTATTCGCTCTTCAATTCCCTCCAAAATATTGGTTTAGAACAGTAGATTTGCTACTTTAACCAACCCCAAAGAACAAAAATCACAGGGTGTTAAGTCAGACTCATGGTTAGACACTCATACATAAAATAAGAAGTTACATGCCAATCACCGTGTAGATCACCTTCCCTAATAATATATACGTTTATGTACTTTACTTACTAGTTAAAAACAAACAAACAAACAAACAAGTGAATTAATATTGAATAGTAAAATAAGAGGATAAAACATTATTTAATTGCCAGAGGGGAAATATGCTGAATCCAGATCTCAAATTCATTGATAATTCATATAATTTATTTCTCTTACATTCATAATCTATTTTGTCTTTCATTGCTGTATTAGATTTCTTATTAAAGAAGGAAATTACTGGAAAGTAATTGAAACTCACCTGAAGCGAGCTGAATGTGTAATGTTCCTCATGCCAATGACACTTCCACCGAGCTTCTCTACGGCATATGACTTCACTGAATTTTGATGTGTTCCTCTCGAATTTATATTTAAACTGGGGTCATCAGGAGAGAATGTGCACCGTTTCGGGGCCTTCCACTCAACGGTTTCAGTTGCACCCCCCTTCACTGATGTGAGGCCCCATTATAACGATATACAAGTGTTGTAGATAAACTAGTTCAAATGTGTAACGGCGGAACATATATTTCCTTGCTTAATACGTCGACTGTGGTATTTACTAATTTCAGGCCGGTATAATTCAAGTCCAAATGACATCAAAATCAATATAAGAAAACTGCTTCTTTTATCTAATCGAAGAGAGTTTGTCGATCTTGAAAATTTTCATTCAAAATCCC
>CAHIKZ030000987.1:17500-80000 GCA_903632075.3 Acanthosepion pharaonis | reverse complement strand
CTTATACTCTGGATGAGGCGTCGACAGCCTTCTTCGTGCGTCATGTGATCACCACTCAGCCAATGAGGTCTTAGTCGGGTATCTTTCCTCCTCCTTCGTGCGTCACGTGACCACCACTTGACCAATGATGTCTTAGTCGGGCGTGAACAATCCGCGGCTTTGTTTCGGGGAAAAAATATCTTGCTTAACTAAAAAAATTATCTCTTCTCTTTCCCTTTTCTTCCGCTTTAATCGCCGTTATCATTTTTCTAGCCGCAAACGGACAATATGACAACTCTTGTTCTACACGTGGTTTTTGTCAGGTATTTTATCGCTAATTATCAAAAAGGGTGGTTTTCTTAACACGGCCTCAAAAAAGAAATATCTCTAAAATTTCAGTCAGTCTGTCGCCTCCAAGGAAGAAGAAAAAACACTTCTGGGTCCCCATTCATTTTCCTTCGGTACATATTTCTGATAACATAATTTTATTATCGCAGGCCAAAGTTGTTTCGTCGAAAAAAATTCGGTCAGCGGACACGGCTTGTGTGGTGTTTAATATTTCATATCTACCCAAAGTCCTGTAGTTACACCTGTGTTTTGTCAATTATCAAAATTTTTCGTTGGCCAGTCGAGAAGCCGTTTTGTTTACGTACTCCTATATAACACAGCCGTTATCAAAACACATCTGTTTCTTTCTTTCTTTCCCTTTCTTCTTACCCAGAATTTCCCTGTCATTGTAATGACACCCTTTCGCCATGGTTACTTATCAATATATTCATTGTCTCTTAGCCGTGTGTGTGTTCTGCTGATCACTCACGATTCGTCTCGCCTTTCTTTATGCCTTCTTTTCTTTCTTTTCCTTTCTCTGCCTCGTAAATTGTGCCACACATACACACACGAGCATTTTATATTATTGAGTAGGTAAGATTTTCTGTCGGCCTTTTCTCGTTCTTGCTTAATTGCGTCTTTAGTGGAGACTGTAAATTTCGGCTTTGTGAAGTCTTCTATTGATTCCGTCAACACTTTTTTTTCTTTTATTAAACGCGCGTGCACACACACACACACACACACACACACACACACACACACATATATATATATATATATATATATATATTAGCTACGAAAAGTCCAGTTTCATAAGGCATTTTTAGAAGAAAGAGCCAAAAAACAACAAAAAACAAAAAAAAACCAAAAAAAAAACAATCGGTTTCGTCCCAGGAATTATCAAGTTTACTTTTCTAGGAATAGAAAATTTATAAAATCGTGTAAATTAACATAACGAAGAAACTAGAGTCCAATAACATTCAGATCCAGTAAGCATTCCCTCTGTTTATATATATATATATATATATATATATATATATATATATATATATATATATATATATATATATAGATAGATAGATAAAAAAAAGAAAAAATGTAAGATATAAAATCCGGTGTTCTTATAGATATTTTTATTTTTTACAAAATAGTGCTCAATGTAAATTTACAGAGCATTAATATTTACAGAGCATTAATATATATATATATATATATATATTGATCGTAATGGCACGGAGTTTCATGCAACTACGCAGTCTTCAGGTACAGATTACTCACAGACCGTAAAGCATTATGACATACGCATTCTGGTTGTGTTGATTTCATATTGTGTGTTAAGCCTCTATTATTTTTGTCTAAAATATTCCAAATTATTAGTTATAATTGATATAATTTATATTGGTCAATTTCTTAAATTTCTCTTATAAAAAACGATCTATTCTCTAACTCATCGAGAGTCATAATCTGCTGGACAAACAATATGAGTTTATAATAACATGCAGCCACAGAAGGAAATTTCTTCTGAAATATTTCGATGCTGGCTAGCTCAAGTACACTAACATCTGATGTAATTTTACCACAGACCTGTCTTTTATTTCTTTTCATTTTATTTTTTCCTTTTTATCTTATTCAATTACCACCCTTGCACCCTCCGAGCGTTTAACGATCTTTAGAGTATGGCTTTCTCTTTTCCTTTTTATTTTGTTTTATAAATTTTTGATTATTGTTTGTATTTTTTTTTACTTTTCTTTACCTTTTATAAATTTTCTTCCTATCTACGATTTTTATTTGCTAACTAGCAACTTTTTTAGTTCGTAGTACAATACACTTTTCCGTTGACACAACAATATACATTTACGTTTCTATATCCCTACTAAATTTATTTTTAATAACTTTTCGATATCAACATACCAACACTATATTTCGATCCGATAGCCCAATTCTATATTATATTTACAATAATCTTAAAATTTGAAACCACATACAATGATAGAGATGCTCCCATGAGACAACAAAATTGAAAAAAATACAACTGTATTGAAAATTTCATAATTTCTTTTAATCTTATGAATGGGAAACCATGAATCTCTGAGTTGTACTTATAAACGTAGGTATCTGTGTAATTATGAATATATATTTTATAGCTCTGTTTAAATACATTGAGCACTGTTTTGTCTACGCCATTGATTAAATAAATAATTGCTCATATAAATGGTTTTTCATATCTCTTTATTTGACTACATCTATATCTATCTATGTAAGGAAATCATCTATGTAAACATTGACAGACTATCATCACAGTCTTATCCGTATATTGCTTAATATATTGTAATTGACATCTTTGATAATGGCTTATGTAAGCCGAAAGCTTAGATTGTAATAAAAAAATATGGATCAATATTGTGAATTTCTTTCTTTGTTCAACGATAATGTTATTAAACTTATCAGACGTTACGAAAAAAAATTACATAAAATAAATAGACAACACTTGTCTATATTATTTAATGAAACGTGTATGAATGTAAAGATGCTGCCTAAATACACACAGCCTATCTATATATCTATCTCTTTCTCTCTCTCTCTCTCTCTCTCTCTATATATATATATATATATATATATATATATATATATATATATATATATATATATATATACACGTTCCATATTAGTCGATTTAAAACCGTGCTCGATAGGATAACCTAGAGCTTTATACATATAAATATAGATAACTAGACTCGTTTCGAAAAACCCTCGAATTTTTGATTTGCTAATCAAATCAATCTCGAGGGAAAAAAAGGTTTTAAAAAAAGAAAGAGCTACAAACATGAACTTCTGCAGACAAAAAAATCGCACAGATGCAGGTCTGAAGCCCAAAGAAAAGACTCCGATACGAGTAAACAACTAACTAACAAAAGAGCTCAATACAACCGTAGAGCAGACCTAGATACACCTAGTGAGCCAGACAAACCGACCTGACGATCCGTTTAGGTGAAACCTAGGTAGGTTTGTCTGGCTCACTAGGTCTATCTATCTATCTCTCTCTCTCTCTCTCTCTCTCTCTCTATATATATATATATATATATATATATATATATATATATATATATATATATATATATATTATTGGTAGTTATCACTCGCGATATCTTTAAGATAAGACGTGAGAGATACGATACCCGAAACTTTTCTTGAGAAATATATAATTGTGGTTGATTGTGCTAAACAAATGGACCTGTGGAAAAAAGGCATTGATTGTGCAAGAGTGGAGGTTTAATTGTGCGGGATATAAATAGAGACAAAGTTCTGAAGGATTAGATAAAAGTGATTCTGTGATTCATTTGCAACATTAACTGTAATTCTGCTCTACAGTAAGCTCTGAACTCATGCAGAATCCAACGGAAGCCTTTTCTCTATCACCTAAATCCACTGAGAATGTCCTTTTTACCCTCGTTACTTCACGTAACAAATATTTCAATGACACAAAGGGTACATTTACTTGGCCCTATTTACCCGTTATTTCAACCATTATTCATTATTCATAAAAGAAAAGAATCGAACACTGTCAAGTTTGAAATAATCTTTCTAAGAAAATTCAATGACACATTCAGTTGTATATGAAAATACAGTTATAGTGAAAAACTGTGTGTGTTATATCTGTTTCTCTAGACCTGAGGTACTGGATGTTTCGTGTGCACTTCTGAAATGGAGAATCAGCTATTGATAGCCTATAATGTGGATTAAATCTGTATTGCTCATAATCTTTGTTTATTTATAAATAATATGATACTGAAACGAAGCGGAATGGCTGAAGATGTATTCGAAAAAGTAAATCTTGAAAATCTTGATGCAAGGGCTTTAAAATGCAAATATATTTTTCTACGGATAAATGGTAAGATAATATTTGATTGAAAATGTGAGTAACAAATGTATTTTCATAAAAAAAAAACAAATTTTAAAAAAATAAAATTAAATCGATAATTATTATCTGAAATAACCAATTGAAATTCCTGAGCTAAATTATGAGGTAAGATGACGAAGAAAAAATAATGCCCAAAGTAGAATTTGAAGGTGAGTAAAAGTAATTTACTAACGTGAGCGTTCTCTCAGCCTTCTTTCCTTATCATTTGTCATGGAAATTCCAGTTGACTCTTTGAGATACTAAGTATCGATTTTATTGTAGTTTTATGTTTTTATTAAAATACACTTGTTACTTACAATTTCAATGAAAAAAAAAAAACCTTTCAATGTCACACATTCCGTCGTCTGTCAAAAGGAAAAATATTGCGTCCATAGTTTTATTTAATGTCTCCAATAATCAGTTTGCTTGAAATATATTTTATTTATAGAAGTTAAACACAAGTCATTTTCTTTTTTTCATTTCGAATAACTATTAATGTCATTTTTTGTATACGAGATATTTTAAGCTTATTTCTCTATTAGTCTCACTCAACCACGCAAATTGCTACACAACTGAATTATTAAACTGAAAATTCGAGACATGTTCGGGTGAATGGATCGCAAATATATATTTATTTTACTCAAAGAATACAAGATGTTTTGAAGAATCACGAGAGAGAGAGCGCCATAAAAACGAAAAGGGAATGTGGCAAGCAATTTATAACCACGTGATAAAGAAAACACTGTTGTTGCTCGTTCTCATTCCCAAATGTATTTATTAAATATTATTTATATATTTCATTATTTTTAATGTAACGCTTTTTTATCCAACGCATGAATATTAAGACATATATTAAGATAAAGTTGATTAATCTCTACGCAGCTTTTATTAAATTCTGGAAAAAAATAGACGCCATATCTGTTTTCATCTTTTAATATGAATTTACGGAACCACGGTTCCCGTAGAAAGTCAACAACTCTTCTTTTAGTTTGAAAGTTGATTCAACATAATCACCCATTTTAGTCTTAATTTTATGCATTAATAAATATCTTTATAATATGGCATTTCAAAAACATATTTTACTAAAATTTAAACAATATAAGGTTCGGGAGGCTCTCAATATAGAGCATTACTGTTAAAAAGGATGAATGATGTGTGTAATATGAATAAAAAAGGATGTTGGAACAAAAGAAAATTATAAGGAGCATTGATATTTTCTACGAGAAACCTAGGTCACATCGTCGGGACAAAACGTTTTTTGTTTTCGTGTCAAAGTCCATCTTACACATTTGCAAATTTACCATCCGTCCGTGAATTGAATACTCTTTCCAGATTGGGTCTAGTTCTCCTGCTATTCATCTTGAGTGTCTTGACAAAATCCAAAGACAGATCTGTAATGTAATCGATCGTGACATAGAATATATACTTCAGTCACATACTTAAAGGGTTTGATGTGGAATCTTTCTGCCTTTTGAAAAAATATTTTCATGGCAATTGCTCTGAGGATCTGTTTTCCCTAGTTGCCTGACTACATGTATTTAAGCGTGCGACTAGATTGGCATATAGGTCCCAAAAATTTACTATCAAAATAGTTGAATATAACCGCCACTTCTACTCCAACAGTTACTTTTCTCGCACTTCCTGCCTGTGTAACTTTTTTTCGTTTACTTGTTTCCTTGAAAACTACAGTCTTTAAAAGATTAAATGCAATGTCAGTCGTCATCTTCTGTCTTCGAAAATCCCGTTCATCTTATATCCTTTTCCTCAAATACCTCCTTTTCTCTCTCTCTGTACACTAGTGTCATTCCCGTCTTTCTTGTGGTGAAACGATAAGAATTTGTATATATATATATATATATATATATATATATATATATATATATATATATATATATATATAAAAAAAGGCTCAAGCATACTAGGTTTCAGCCTTTTTATTATATCCTTTTCTGTCCTGGACACTGAGTTGTACCTGGATTCTATCCTCTTGGAAATTTATATATATATATATATATATATATATATATATATATATATATATATATATATATATATATACGTGTGTGTGTGCGTGTGGGGAGTATTGACCACTAATATCTATCTATCTATCTATCTATCTATCTATCTATCTATATATATATATATATATATATATACATTTCTGTGTTGTGTTGTTTTTTTTGATATATAAATATATACTAAATATAAATAATATTTTCACTAAATTCATAGTTATTTTTACCAAAATTTTAAACAATATAAGACTCGAGAGCCTCTCAATATAGAGTATTTTGGGTTAAAATGATGAATGATATGATAAGAATTTAAGAGTGGATTGTAGCAAAAGAAGATTATAAGGAACATATGTAACCCTCGATTTGAAGAGGCTAATTGTAGTTTTCAGAGAAACAGCCACATGGCTGTTGTTCCACTAAGTAGTATTTATAGAGAAGAAAATCTCTAATGACGTTTTCGCCTGACGTATTGGATATGGAAGAAACGAAGATGTTTCAACACTTTGGAAATAACATCACGTATCTTAGTTGTAAAGTTCTGAATTGATGAAATTAAAGAGCTTATCTCATCTGAACACAAAGAAAAACACATCTTTTGTCAACTTTGTCTGTCTTATGCTTGTATCGAACACACACAAGTTTGTACAGTCTTTAATAGATAAGTCTGAACGTAATTTCTTCTGATTTAACTGTGTACCCATCAATTTAATTTATTTTGTTAATACATGCATTAAATATCATCTGTTTAAATCCTATATTTGAGCCTTTCTTGTTTTACCCAGATTAACACGAGTACACCAAACATGGTTTTGATGCAAATGTTCAAGTAAACATTAAATATTTACTGAAAAACTTCCACAGCTCGCGAATAAAAAGGTGATTCCCGCAGCACAATTAAAACTATAATGATTTTATGCCTTTGCGTATTCCTGTTTCTGCTTATTTACAAATTTACAAAATTTATTTTAATGGAAGAATAAAAAAGAGAACAATTAATCCTCCACGAAGTGAAAAAATTTAAGACTAGAATAATAATAAATGTACTTGAATGATAACAAAGGGAAGTTTAACAATACTCATGATATATTGTACATTATATATTACAGTTGAATCCCTGACAACCTCATTAAGAAGGCCTTCCGGATATGAGGAATTGGTTACAAAGTCCGGATATGAGGGATTATATTTAGATTAAGATAAAAGAACTGAAATCGGATTTAACATTTACTTTCAATATTTTATACCAAACGAAATAAGTTAATGGTGAGTGGAATATAACGGAATTGACTTTAATGAAAAAGAAATAAATTATGTAATGTCAATGAAAATTCATTAAATTAAGTATGCCACGTATGCAAAACAAATAATGTAACGAGAATTTTTTAATCGCTGTTTCATGAGGAATATTTCTCTTCTAATACGATTCTCAACCATTTCCGCCTTTCGTTTTGCTTTCGATTTTGAAATTTTTTAAACGAAGACAACTTTAACTTTTTTTTTGTTATTGCAATCGTCATAGCTGAATGCTGGCTTTCTTTCCATATAACTGACAACCTTTTCAATAGCTTTTCCAATTTCAGTCCAGGTTTCATCACAATTATGCATCTCGTCGTTATCTTATTGCAGATGTGTCTCGTTGTCATCCTTTCCTCTTATTCCCATCATCTTTTGCACCAATATTAGACATTGGGGTGAAATAAACATAAGCAATTATCCAAAGCAAATTTCCTGAAAGACAGAAATTTCAAATCAATTACATATCACACAAATAGTTCAAATATACACATCAAATCATGTCCGGATATGCGGTGTTCCGGATAAGCGGTATTCTGGATATCAGGGATTCTGTATATGAGGGATTATATTTAGATTAAAATAAAAGAACTGAAGTCCGGTTTAACATTTATTTTCAGTGTTTTATAGTAAACAAAATAAGCTAATTGTAAATGAAATATAACGGATTTGATTTTAAGAAAAAAGTCATATATTATGTAATGTTAATAAAAATTCATTAAATTAAGTTTGCCACGTATGCAAAACAAATAATGCCAGGATGAATTTTAATCGCTCTTTCATGATGATTCTTTCTCTTCTAATGTAATTCTCAACTTTTCTGCATTTCGTTTTACTTTAGTTCTGGAAATATTTTAAACTAAATACAATTTTTAGTTCTGCTCGGTTATTGCAATCGTCATAGCTGAATGCTTGCTTTCTTTCCATAAAACTGACAATCTTTTCAATACCTTTTTTAATTTCAGTCCAGGTTTCACCTCAATCATTCATCTCGTCGTTATCTTGTTGCAGATTTGTCTCGTTGTCATCCTTTCCTCTTATTCCCATCATCTTTTGCACCAATACTAGTTATTAGGATGAAATAAGCCGAAGCAAGTATCAAAGTAAATTTCCTGAAAAACAGAAATTTCAAATCAGTTACATATCACCTAAAGAGTTCAAATATACACATCGAAATCACGACCGGATATGAGATACTCCGGATATGAGAGACTCCGGATATGAGGGAATCCTGATAGAGGAATTCCGGATATGATTGATTATATTGTTTATCCTTACTGTATCCGCTGAGAGTCCACAGAATTTTAGAACACGGATTTTTAGATTGAATTATAAATTTTCATACCATTTAATCGCCATCAGATTGGACACCGTAAATGCATTACTTATGCATGCTAGTTTGAAATTTAAATTATTTTTGCGAAAATACTTTTGACAGTGAGTTGTTAAACACTAGGTTGAGGCGAGAAGGCGACTGAAAGATTTATTTACTAATCCAAAATATTTACAACGACAGCTTACACTCCTAAATATCGAATTTCGATATATCATCAATGAAAATACAATCATTTCATACTATGGAATTAAATTTTCCAATAAAGTATGTGCGAATCCCAAAATAAATTTCAGTTATTGCGAAAAATGCGTATACATAGAAACTATTTTTTAATATAAGAGTTTCGTCAAATACATGGATAGCATTCACAATTGCAACAGTCTGTCCTTTGGTGCAAAGGTAACTGTAACACCTGTTAGAGGAACCTATTATTTCAGCGTAAAGATGCAGAAAGCGCTAATATCACTTTGGTGGAGATAAGTCACAGGTACTGGATGACAATCGCTTAGAGACGTCACTATATACAGTGACGAAAGCGACAGTCAAAATTCAGTTCCTTTTACAGCAGTCAAACAGGAAGTTTGTTTTCTTCAGTCTGTCTCCCCATCCTCTTGGCCCGGGCAGAGGAGAAATCTACCTCCCCCTGCAGCTTATGAATCCATGGTGCCGTTTCCCATTGGGAATATATATTTCCCAGATATAGAATGAGACCCCAACTCGCGGTCCTCAAGTTGCGGAAAACCCAAGAATCGCTGATACCCGTTCGTGCCATATTCCCTGCCTAAGCCAAAGATAAATTTTTAAAATCTGGAACCCTAATAACATCTTCTTCATACATAAGTGTATCGCTATATTATATATAAGAGTCTTACTTATGTGTCTACATACACTGCGCTTTGTAGTTTCGATGCATATCATGTATTATTCTCCGGGTTAAACACGTGTATATATGGTTGTGTGTGTGTTTTACTGATATAAAATTCTTTCTGAGAATAAAGCATTTTTGTCATTCCTTTTCTTTTCAGTCATTCCGGCTCATCTCTGGAGTATGGTGTTATTATATCACGGATAAAATTATTCCTTAAAGATAGAATTACAAATAGGAGAATAAATCATTCTATCATGGCTCTCTTCCGTTAAATCTAGATGCATCGGCTAACGTATCAATACAATGTAAATCATCATTCTGAAAAAAAAAAATTATTCAAATAAATTAAAATATGAAAATACTAAATTTTTAAATGCATCAATTACAAATTAAATAAAATTTCATATATGCAGCCAGTTAAAAAAAAAATTACAATAAAATTTTATATCAAATTTTCTAAAATCTTTAAAGAACATTTTTTAACATTAAAGTTTAACGTAAACTTCGGATTCATCAGAATTGGATGTGATAAGTTTTAATTAAACTTTGATTAAAATGTTGGCATAAAAAATTCTTAAGAAAGATTCCACATGTATAGACAGCGGATATTCATTATATTTCCAACCTTGATGTATATGGCTATTCCATATATTGCGCGACAAGTGTGCTTACATTTTCGTATCCGAGTATATATGTATAAATACTTAAAATAAGGGCCATTTTTGAACATACGTTCGGAGGTAGACAATCTACTATACTATATGTATAAAAAGTAAGCGGCGGTAGGTTCTTAAAGTTTTTATTGGTAAAATAACACTGGAATGTTAATTTGTGTTAATAAGGCTTAAAATCGAAGAATTATCAATTTCTGTTTTGTACTACGGGAGTTAAGAATGTGCTGTGTTTGCAGTAGATATTCATAGTAAATAAATCGGGTTCCTAATATTTCATAAAACAAGACTTTTTATGAAGAAATATTTAAGAAGCATTTTTCTTAAAGTTTGCACACAAAATTTACAAAAACAAAGTAGATTGGGTCTGATACTTACTGTTAAAAAAAAAAAGAAATACGCATTTTGAATTATTTATATGCTATCTGTGGGCTTAATTTTCAGTTCTTTTTAAAAGACAATGGCCTGGCATTCATTCGCATGAAAAGAAAATGTAATACTTTTATTGAATTTCGACATGTTTGAAAAAAATCTTTTAATGCCATTGAAATATTTTGAAATAATTTTATCTTAATTTTAAGATTAAGAAATGTTAGATTATTTTTGCTATGGATGTAGAAAACGGGCATAATTTTGATATTTCGCTTTGAATGTCTACTTTTCGGAAATGTATTATGATATTAACTAATTTCATATTTCCTGTTCAGTCAATTTTTATATCTTCGGATAGAGGTGAATTACAATGTTTTTACTTTCTGCTTCGACCTTACAGGCTGCCGTGTGTAAATAAACCGTTATTTTTATTCTGTCTCAAGAAAAAAGATAAGTACTACTTATAGAATATCCACTTAATTAAGCCTTAAATTTACCAATAGACTTTGAAATACATCTCTAGGACAAATATTGGATATTAAAGAAAATATTACATTTTTGTTTACATTTTTCACATATGAAATGTCGGCTCGATGATTTAAAATGTTTTAAAAATGCCTAAAGGTTTATTTATATACAGAAATTAATTTTACTTTTAATTCGGATTAGCTTTAGGACATTATCTTTTCCAATAGAATCGACTTTCAGTTCAAAGAAATCATTTAAATTATCTCAAATACGTTCTTCATTTTTAAAAAAGCCCTTGGCGCAACCTAGTAAAAGGTAGATTATACCGAACGAAGGAATTAATGAATTTAGGCAATCTTTAATTAAATATAATAAAGTAATAGGGCTTCGTATTTCAATGATTAAAGCATAAGATGTTGGCGTGTACTTGTTTGTTACAACATTTTTTTTATACTTTTAACAGCTGCATACGTTTTAATTAACGCATTTGCATTAATTACTTGTCCTTAAAAAGCATTATCAACATTTTACATAGATAGACCATTGCACAATAATATTATAGACTAGCAGTATAGCCCGGCGTTGCCCGGAGATGTTACAGTAAGAGATAGATATCAAGTATCGACCATCATAAAGTCTAAAAAATAAAATTGACAAAGATTATTGTTTAAGGTTGAAGGACACGCATGTCTTAATTATTTTTTTTTTTTTACGAATTTGTCGAACCCAAATTCAAACAAAAACATTGTTTTCAATCGTTATGAGTCTATCGATTGAATTTGAATAGAATTTTATTATAAACAATTGTCTTGTAAATGGAATTTTTAAAGCATTCTGAATGTAAAAATGAAGAAAAAAGTGTGCAAGACAATAAGAAACACTACCTGCCAAAAAAAAGTGAAGTTTTGTTGAAATCGGTTGAAAAATGTAGGAAATCCGATCCTATATATAAACGAACACACACACACACACACACACACACAAACAAACAACCTGTGTTTTATAATAAGTATAACTCGATATGAGTTGTCCCCCTTTCATTCTGGCGACAGAATCGTGTTTTATCGTGTTTTCAAATTGATTTCGTGCAAAAACAATCGTGTTTTTCCAATTTTTGGCGCTGTGAGAACCACCGCAAGGTAATTTTACGCAGTCCTGCGAAGTTTTGTTGAAATCGGTTGAAAAATGTAGGAATTCCGAGCCAATATATAAACGCGCACACACACACACACACGCACACACACACCCCCCACACACACAATCTGCGTTTTATAATAAGTAAGATTACAAAAATCTTATCTGATATGAGGTATTACGATTATTGTATTATTTTCATTATTCGTAATCTTATCATCATCTTCATTGTCATATTCACAATGTTTCCACCGTTGTCCACTCCGACATTCTTCAGGCGAATAGAATTTCGAACCAAACAATTTATTTCGTCCACCGGGGTAGAGTGTTCTAGTTCCACGTCCCATGCCTTTTCCGGATGTCTCAGTTATTTCCCTTTAACTCAACTTTCCAACTTTTTGTTCACCACTGCTGTGGCCTGGTATTGAATACACATTTCTTTGTGTCTAGTCACTAGATCTAACCAACGTTTTTATCCACTGGGCCATGTGTTGTTATCCATCTGCGTGGATAAAGACGTTGGTTAGATCGAGTGAGTAGATCAAAAGAGTTGTGACTTCAATACCAGCTCATAGCAGTGGTGAACCAAACTTGGAGAGTTGAGCTAAATAGAAATAACTGAGATACACAAAAAAAGCATGGCACGTGGAACTCTAATAATCTACCCCGGTGAACAAAATAAAGGGTTTGCTGCTAAATTTCAATCGCCTGAAGAAGGCCCGAGCGCACAATGGTCGAAACATTGTGAATATGGCATTGAAGATGAGGTTAACATTCTGAATAATGTAAATAATTCAATTCTTTTTTACATAGTTCGGGCAGTTGTCTTCAACTTTATTACCATATTCACGACGTTTCGGCCGTTGTATCCTGCGACATTCATCAGGTGATATACGGTGGAATTTCGAACCGAATCCTTTATTTAGTCCACGGGAGTAGATTATTCCGATTCCACGTGCTATGTTATTTTTTGAACATCTAAGTATCAGTTAATTCGCTTTAGTAACTCATTTCATTAGTCTCATGAAGAGGGAAGTCGGTTAAACGGATATCAAACTGAGCAGGACTCAGCCTGGTGAAGAGCTTTTGAAGAATGACCGAGAAGCCTCATTGAAGTCTTCGTCCGTCCGGCAAGTTGACTTTTGAGATATGACGACCAGACGCGCGACGAAATTCCTCTTGCTCCAGATCAGGGGCCTTGGTCGTCGCATCGGAAGACGTTTTTTTTTAAACTTCCTGTAACTGCCAAATGGAAGAGGTCATCTCGGCCCTAGCTACTGTTACTCCCCCACTATTTCCCGATTTGAGGGTACCCAATAAATTAGATTAAGTTGCCATTTGTGCTGCTCATTTCCATTGAATAGGTAGCTAAAATCTACCTGCAAAGGCCTAATCACAGACATAGTCAACCACTTATTCCCAATCACTCTATCCAGTCAATTCCCTCATTAGAGTTAGTAATAACTGACCACGAAAATCCTCGAACTCGAACAACGACCAGTTGAATTTCCAGTTACCGATCAATATCTGCTTAGGCATAACTAAGTTTACCCACACCTAGACGAGCACGAGCCTATGATCGTAAACTATCGAATGGAGACTTGGATACCCTAAGAGCCCTAAAACCAACTGATTTAATTAACACCAGGTTGATATAAATCAAATGGACAACTGTATCCGGGCAGCAACTATTTGTCCATGTCTACTTCCTGGGGGTGTCCATTTTCTAAAATTATCGATAAGATCAAATTCGTCGATAAAATCTCGAAATGATTTCCCATCTGGGTTATCAGTACCCGATATTTCTACACAACATTTCGTGACAGGGACGTGGTCAGTATTTTTTTTTTGTTCTTTTTTTTCTTTTTCATTTGTCAGGACTAGAGATATTATTCATAGAAATATGAAGAGACAACCCTCGATGAATAAATAGATTGTTTTATACTTCTTGGACGGAGATAAGACAGAGGAATAGGGACGAACAATCTTTAGTGGAACTAAGGCGGACGAAGATGATGATGCTACAGGAGGAAAGGATGGAGAGCACAATTCCCTCAAAAGATCACCGTTAAGTTTTCTTATCTTCTGTATCTTATCTCAGGGCCGATCCTTTTCCTCTCAGGTGCTAGAGGTCTGGGTTTTACTCTTATAAATGCAGGGAGTGGGACTGGCTGTGTCCTTAGCCACACAGATCTTAGGGAGAAATTCCGTTATTTGGGCCTCCTGCATTCCTTTGCCCACAACGTGTTCTTTCCTTTTCCCTTTATTATACAAAGAGCTATCGGGAAATGCAGGACCCAATAAAGATGTTACATGCGTTTTTTTTTTCGATGCTGATTTAGATATGGATGTAGGGAAGATCTAAACGAGGAAATGAAAATAAAGATTTTGATCAGCGACGGCATGAACACCATAAGCCTTATTCTATGGGCAATGATTGATCAATGTAAACATACTTCATGCATGTTGGTTTCCTAACTGTCACAATGACAGGTAAGAATCGCCCGTTAATATGCAATATATCAATATGTTGTAGCTATATTCCCCGAAATTGCAAAATTAAGAAACACTGATAATGCAGCCAAACTGGTTAAAATAAACAGTTAACGTCTCCCTTTTTAGATGCAGAGGAACTGCTACCTGGTCTTCTCTCTGCACCTGCCTTCCATCCGGGGACACAGATTTTTGGTGACCAACTCGCGGTTAACTACGGAAATTAAGTCTTCAGGCATTAGCCGCAGTCCATCTCACATAAATATGCTTTCATGATAGGCAACAACAAAATAACCGCTGACGACAGGGACTTGATTCGGGTGTCTTTTGTAAACCAGCAAAACTTACGCTTGTCGACCGAGAAAATAGACACGGATATCTGTTTAAATTTTTCGACATCCTGGATGGCCACCAAAATCTCACCATCTTTAATCAGATTCGCGTAACCATCGCCCCTCTCAAGGATTTTCACCAAATTTATGATGCATGGTGGCGTTAGTTACCAGCTAGAGTGTGATTCCTCGGCCACTGCACCATTGGTCGTTGTTGGTTGTTTGAGTTGCCTCTTTGACTAGTCCTTGGATACTTTCTGGGTGGGGGCAGTGGTTTTGGTAGCTTCCTTAAGACGCACCTAGCATTACTTTGAAACATCTCTGAAAGGGTAAAGGATCCGTTTAGTTAGATCCTTCAGAGGCATCTTGTTCTTTCTTAGTTTTACCTCTTTTACAGTTTCTGGCTTCGATAGACATTTTATGCTTCACGTCCTTCTGAAATACATACTTTTTTGGTGGATTCATTTTATCCATTTTAAAATACATTTTATCAGTTATCCTGAGAAGAGGCAAATCTCATTTCCCTCCCGCCAAAAAAAAAAATTCACTCAGAAAAGACAGACAAAATGGCAGACCATTCTGGTCAGGAAAACAAAATTTGAAACAAAACGAAAGCAGTTGACGATAAAATGTTAAAAAATGAATCTGTAAATCATCGCACAAAAAAGGGCTAAAATATAACACACAATTAAATCGAAAAGAGATAGCTGCTAGAAGCATGCCCTCTAAAATTTATAAACGAATCCTGTAGATGCATGCTGGGATATCTTCCTAAGCAGTAAAAACGAATCAATCCTCGGTTACATTCCCCCATATATTTTGTTCTTCTTTGTCTTGAAATCAGACCGTTATAATCACTTAATTGTATACCTACAGCCTATGAAAAAATAATTCTGACTCTTCCAACCTTTTCCATTATTACTTTTTCCTTTGCCCAGTTTTGACATTACAAAATTTTCCATCCCACAAAATGTTTAACCTCCAAAGAAATACAAAGCTAATCGAGGTTCTTTTTTCCAGAATTTCAGACAAGACATTTAGCCATCTTGATACCATTTGCCGTAAGAATCACTGCAATCTCTTGCCCTCTGTCTTCTCAACTGAGAAATAGTAAGCGGAAGAAAGTATTCAGGACTTCAGGAAGGGTAGCAACATTCATGCACAGTTTTCCATCTTCAAAGTCCATTCAATAAACATCAAGAAAACGGTTAATAAGTTTTAGAAAAAGGGAACAATAGAGGGAAAAACTTGATCAGCTGTTCACAACAGAAAGAAGGATCATCGTTTCATCTTAGATCTAAAGAGATCTATTATAAAAGGTATATATATATAATATATAAAATAATATTATATAATATATAAAAGGTATATATCTAATTGCATTTTTCGGATACAACAATACATATATCTTCGTTGTCCTCTTATTACTGAGAGAAAAAACAAGAACAACATCTATTCCATACCTGAAGATGTCTGTAGGAACAGACGAAAGCTTGTAGTAAAAATAAGAACTAATGAAACAGAAATTTATAAAAACAAGGATCTTTTCATTCATAACAGGTTCGGGGGGTTTTGTATATTATTTGAATTGTTTGCGACGATGGATTTCTCGGCAATTAAATCATTAACTTTTGTATTTGTTTTTGTATGAATAATTCATGAATATATATATATATATATATATATATATATATATATATATATATATATATATATATATATATATATATATATATATATACGCCAATTCAGTCGGGTTTCGATCCTAGCTAGATTCAACCGACATCTACCTCACACTGATGTCCTGTGATTCAGCGAAACAGTCTGTCTGTGGATGACAATATATATATATATATATATATATATATATATATATATATATATATATATATATATATATATATATACGAACTTTATATCACTTCTTCATGAGCTTTTGTCCTTAGCTATTATTAATTAATGATGAACATGTCATTTTCGTTAATATCCGATTCCATCACGACTCTTCTGTTAAGCTTGGAGAGTAATTATACATTCTCGTTGCTCAAAGTAGAGTCCAATTACGTTATAAAAATTTCGGAGAATTTCAATATCTTTAATCATTTCTAGGATACAATGGTTCAAATTTTAATCTAACAATTGACCAATTTTGCTGTTACACCATTTGGAAAATGTTGCTGTTATATCCGGTATATATATATGAATGCACTTTTATCGCACAAAAATATGTAAATTGGTCAATGAAGAACATCAATTCTGATCACGCATCAGAAAGTCTTAATGTTGTCTGTGAATTAATTTTGAATGAAACTTATAGACAGGCTATAAATATGGTTTCGAACTAATTAACACGAATTAAAATGCAGCAGAGAAGACACAGTGTAAGGTTTTTGATCTAATATTGTATAGATTAAAATTACAATGCTATAGAAATTTTATGATGGCGTCAATATACATTATTTTGTTGGTTTTTTTTGGGGGGGTCGATAAAGTCACTAATATGTAATGATTAAATGAGTGTCAAAGAATTGGGGAAATGGCGTTATAAAGCAAAACGTAAAAGGAACCTGCATTACATTGTCAGTTAATGACGATTGAAATTGCATTTCATGTTTTAAGATCAAAATTGTCTGGAAAACAAAAGGTCGGAAGTCAGATCCAAAAGTGAAAAGTGCAAAGAAGAAAAAGTTATTATCTGTCTATATTTCTATAATTATTATTTCACCATTTACATTGTTCGGACTGTTGTCCTCAAGGAGGCATAGTTAGTCGATAACAGAGTTGTTTGAATGCAGTGTTTTGAGTTCAATACCTGGCTACAGGTGAGCAAAAACTTTAAAAGTTTAGTTAAAATCTATATAACTGATACTGAGACATCCGGAAGAGGCATGGCACGTGGAACTAAAACAATCTAACACGGTGAAGCTCAGTTTGAATCTCCACTGGCCTGAAACGGCCGAAACGTCGTGAATATGGCAACGAAGATTAGGACAACAGTCCGAACAATGTAAATAGTGTAAAGAAAAAATTAGCAGAGAGCATACGATTATATCTAGTAATTCCAACTCTAATATGAAGAGATCTAGATGAACAATTGATATTTTTTTATGTGCTATGTTCCTTGAAGACGTAGGTGATCATAGTCCTCTATATCTTACTGTTCCTTTTAGCTCTTAATAAGCTTCCTTTTTTTTTATATTTCTCCCAAACCCTATTCTGTCATCCATGTACTCAAGCTCATCATGTATGTTACGCAGTGCTTTCCACTTTCTTTCAGTCGGTCTCGTGAGTATCAGGTTTAGCAAGTCCTCCTTCTTTATTACGTGTCCCAGAAACCTCAACTGTCTCTCCTTGATGTTAAGAACAAGATTTTGTTTTCATTCTTTCAGAACCTCATTGTTGCTCACATGTTTGGCACATTTTATCCTCGGCATATGTCTGTAGAAGTACATATATGTTGCTTCAAGTCTATTTTAATTTTTGAGAAGATTTGCAATTATTCGATGTTATACAGGTAGGCAGATATCAGGTTTCAGTTCTCGGTTCTTTGTTTCTGAATTCTCTGTCTCTGAATTCTCTGTCTCTGAATTCTCTGTTTCTGAATTCTCTGTCTCTGAATTCTCTGTCTCTGAATTCTCTGTTTCTGAATTCTCTGTCTCTGAATTCTCTGTTTCTGAATTATCTGTTTCTGAATTCTCTGTTTCTGAATTATCTGTCTCTGAATTCTCTGTTTCTGAATTCTCTGTTTCTGAATTCTCTGTTTCTGAATTCTCTGTCTCTGAATTATCTGTTTCTGAATTCTCTGTTTCTGAATACTCTGTCTCTGAATTCTCTATTTCTGAATTCTCTGTTTCTTAATTCTCTGTTTCTGAATTCTCTGTTTCTTAATTCTCTGTTTCTGAATTCTCTGTCTCTGAATTCTCTGTTTCTGAATTCTCTGTCTCTCAATTATCTGTTTCTGAATTATCTGTTTCTGAATTCTCTGTTTCTGAATTCTCTGTCTCTGAATTATCTGTTTCTGAATTATCTGTTTCTGAATTATCTGTTTCTGAATTATCTGTTTCTGAATTATCTGTTTCTGAATTATCTGTTTCTGAATTCTCTGTCTCTGAATTATCTGTTTCTGAATTCTCTGTTTCTGAAATATCTGTTCTGAATTCTCTGTCTCTGAATTCTCTGTTTCTGAATTATCTGTTTCTGAATTATCTGTTTCTGAATTCTCTGTTTCTGAATTATCTGTTTCTGAATTCTCTGTTTCTGAATTATCTGTTTCTGAATTCTCTGTTTCTGAATTATCTGTTTCTGAATTCTCTGTCTCTGAATTAACTGTTTCTGAATTATCTGTTTCTGAATTATCTGTTTCTGAATTCTCTGTCTCTGAATTATCTGTTTCTGAATTCTCTGTCTCTGAATTATCTGTTTCTGAATTCTCTGTTTCTGAATTCTCTGTTTCTGAATTATCTGTTTCTGAATTCTCTGTTTCTGAATTATCTGTTTCTGAATTCTCTGTCTCTGAATTATCTGTTTCTGAATTCTCTGTCTCTGAATTCTCTGTTTCTGAATTCTCTGTCTCTGAATTCTCTGTTTCTGAATTCTCTGTCTCTGAATGATCTGTTTCTGAATTCTCTGTTTCTGAATTCTCTGTCTCTGAATTATCTGTTTCTGAATTCTCTGTCTCTGAATTCTCTGTTTCTGAATTATCTGTTTCTGAATTATCTGTTTCTGAATTCTCTGTCTCTCAATTATCTGTTTCTGAAATCTCTGTCTCTGAATTCTCTGTTTCTGAATTCTCTGTTTCTGTATTCTCTGTCTCTGAATTCTCTGTTTCTGAATTATCTGTTTCTGAATTCTCTGTCTCTGAATTATCTGTTTCTGAATTCTCTGTCTCTGAATTATCTGTTTCTGAATTCTCTGTTTCTGAATTATCTGTTTCTGAATTATCTGTTTCTGAATTCTCTGTCTCTGAATTATCTGTTTCTGAATTCTCTGTTTCTGAATTATCTGTTTCTGAATTCACTGTCTCTGAATTATCTGTTTCTGAATTATCTGTTTCTCAATTCTCTGTTTCTGAATTCTCTGTCTCTGAATTATCTGTTTCTGAATTCTCTGTTTCTGAATTCTCTGTCTCTGAATTCTCTGTTTCTGAATTATCTGTTTCTGAATTCTCTGTTTCTGAATTATCTGTTTCTGAATGATCTGTTTCTGAATTCTCTGTCTCTGAATTATCTGTTTCTGAATTTTCTGTTTCTGAATTATCTGTCTCTGAATTATCTGTTTCTGAATTATCTGTCTCTGAATTATCTGTTTCTGAATTATCTGTTTCTGAATTCTCTGTCTCTGAATTATCTGTTTTCTGAATTATCTGTTTCTGTATTATCTGTTTCTGAATTCTCTGTCTCTGAATTATCTGTTTCTGAATTTTCTGTTTCTGAATTATCTGTCACTGAATTATCTGTTTCTGAATTATCTGTTTCTGAATTCTCTGTTTCTGAATTCTCTGTCTCTGAATTATCTGTTTCTGAATTATCTGTTTCTGAATTCTCTGTTTCTGAATTCTCTGTCTCTGAATTATCTGTTTCTGAATTATCTGTTTCTGAATTATCTGTTTCTGAATTCTCTGTCTCTGAATTATCTGTTTCTGAATTATCTGTTTCTGAATTATCTGTTTCTGAATTCTCTGTCTCTGAATTCTCTGTTTCTGAATTATCTGTTTCTGAATTCTCTGTTTCTGAATTCTCTGTCTCTGAATTCTCTGTTTCTGAATTATCTGTTTCTGAATTATCTGTTTCTGAATTCTCTGTTTCTGAATTCTCTGTTTCTGTATTATCTGTTTCTGAATTCTCTCTGAATTATCTGTTTCTGAATTATCTGTTTCTGAATTCTCTGTTTCTGAATTTCTCTGTTTGTGAATTCTCTGTTTCTGAATTGTCTGTTTCTGAATTATCTGTTTCTGAATTGTTTCTCTGTTTCTGAATTATCTGTTTCTGAATTATCTGTTTCTGAATTCTTTTGTTTTCTGAATTATCTGTTTCTGAATTATCTGTTTCTGAATTCTCTGTTTCTGAATTCTCTGTCTCTGAATTATCTGTTTCTGAATTCTCTGTCTCTGAATTCTCTGTTTCTGAATTATCTGTTTCTGAATTATCTGTTTCTTGAATTCTCTGTCTCTCAATTATCTGTTTCTGAAATCTCTGTCTCTGAATTCTCTGTCTCTGAATTCTCTGTTTCTGTATTCTGTGTCTCTGAATTCTCTGTTTGAATTATCTGTTTCTAATTCTCTGTCTCTGAATTATCTGTTTCTGAATTCTCTGTCTCTGAATTATCTGTTTCTGAATTCTCTGTTTCTGAATTATCTGTTTCTGAATTATCTGTTTCTGAATTCTCTGTCTCTGAATTATCTGTTTCTGAATTCTCTGTTTCTGAATTATCTGTTTCTGAATTCACTGTCTCTGAATTATCTGTTTCTGAATTATCTGTTTCTCAATTCTCTGTCTCTGAATTATCTGTTTCTGAATTCTCTGTTTCTGAATTCTCTGTCTCTGAATTCTCTGTTTCTGAATTATCTGTTTCTGAATTCTCTGTTTCTGAATTATCTGTTTCTGAATGATCTGTTTCTGAATTCTCTGTCTCTGAATTATCTGTTTCTGAATTTTCTGTTTCTGAATTATCTGTCTCTGAATTATCTGTTTCTGAATTATCTGTCTCTGAATTATCTGTTTCTGAATTATCTGTTTCTGAATTCTCTGTCTCTGAATTATCTGTTTCTGAATTATCTGTTTCTGTATTATCTGTTTCTGAATTCTCTGTCTCTGAATTATCTGTTTCTGAATTTTCTGTTTCTGAATTATCTGTCACTGAATTATCTGTTTCTGAATTATCTGTTTCTGAATTCTCTGTTTCTGAATTCTCTGTCTCTGAATTATCTGTTTCTGAATTCTCTGTTTCTGAATTCTCTGTTTCTGAATTCTCTGTCTCTGAATTATCTGTTTCTGAATTATCTGTTTCTGAATTATCTGTTTCTGAATTCTCTGTCTCTGAATTATCTGTTTCTGAATTATCTGTTTCTGAATTATCTGTTTCTGAATTCTCTGTCTCTGAATTCTCTGTTTCTGAATTATCTGTTTCTGAATTCTCTGTTTCTGAATTCTCTGTCTCTGAATTCTCTGTTTCTGAATTATCTGTTTCTGAATTATCTGTTTCTGAATTCTCTGTTTCTGAATTCTCTGTTTCTGTATTATCTGTTTCTGAATTCTCTCTCTGAATTATCTGTTTCTGAATTATCTGTTTCTGAATTCTCTGTTTCTGAATTCTCTGTTTCTGAATTCTCTGTTTGTGAATTCTCTGTTTCTGAATTGTCTGTTTCTGAATTATCTGTTTCTGAATTCTCTGTTTCTGAATTATCTGTTTCTGAATTATCTGTTTCTGAATTCTTTGTTTCTGAATTATCTGTTTCTGAATTATCTGTTTCTGAATTCTCTGTTTCTGAATTCTCTGTCTCTGAATTATCTGTTTCTGAATTCTCTGTCTCTGAATTCTCTGTTTCTGAATTATCTGTTTCTGAATTATCTGTTTCTGAATTCTCTGTCTCTCAATTATCTGTTTCTGAAATCTCTGTCTCTGAATTCTCTGTCTCTGAATTCTCTGTTTCTGTATTCTGTGTCTCTGAATTCTCTGTTTCTGAATTATCTGTTTCTGAATTCTCTGTCTCTGAATTATCTGTTTCTGAATTCTCTGTCTCTGAATTATCTGTTTCTGAATTCTCTGTTTCTGAATTATCTGTTTCTGAATTATCTGTTTCTGAATTCTCTGTCTCTGAATTATCTGTTTCTGAATTCTCTGTTTCTGAATTATCTGTTTCTGAATTCACTGTCTCTGAATTATCTGTTTCTGAATTATCTGTTTCTCAATTCTCTGTCTCTGAATTATCTGTTTCTGAATTCTCTGTCTCTGAATTCTCTGTTTCTGAATTATCTGTTTCTGAATTATCTGTTTCTGAATTCTCTGTTTCTGAATTATCTGTTTCTGAATTCTCTGTTTCTGAATTCTCTGTTTCTGAATTCTCTGTTTCTGAATTATCTGTTTCTGAATTATCTGTTTCTGAATTATCTGTTTCTGAATTATCTGTCTCTGAATTATCTGTTTCTGAATTCTCTTTTTCTGAATTATCTGTTTCTGAATTATCTGTTTCTGAATTCTCTGTTTCTTAATTCTCTGTCTCTGAATTATCTGTTTCTGAATTATCTGTTTCTGTATTATCTGTTTCTGAATTCTCTGTCTCTGAATTATCTGTTTCTGAATTTTCTGTTTCTGAATTATCTGTTTCTGAATTATCTGTTTCTGAATTATCTGTTTCTGAATTCTCTGTTTCTGAATTCTCTGTTTCTGAATTCTCTGTTTCTGAATTATCTGTTTCTGAATTATCTGTTTCTGAATTCTCTGTCTCTGAATTATCTGTTTCTGAATTATCTGTTTCTGAATTATCTGTTTATGAATTCTCTGTCTCTGAATTCTCTGTTTCTGAATTATCTGTTTCTGAATTCTCTGTTTCTGAATTCTCTGTCTCTGAATTCTCTGTTTCTGAATTATCTGTTTCTGAATTCTCTGTTTCTGAATTCTCTGTTTCTGTATTATCTGTTTCTGAATTCTCTCTCTGAATTATCTGTTTCTGAATTATCTGTTTCTGAATTATCTGTTTCTGAATTCTCTGTTTGTGAATTCTCTGTTTCTGAATTCTCTGTTTCTGAATTATCTGTTTCTGAATTCTCTGTTTCTGAATTCTCTGTTTCTGAATTATCTGTTTCTGAATTCTCTGTTTCTGAATTCTCTGTCTCTGAATTATCTGTTTCTGAATTCTCTGTCTCTGAATTCTCTGTTTCTGAATTATCTGTTTCTGAATTCTCTGTCTCTGAATTATCTGTTTCTGAATTATCTGTTTCTGAATTATCTGTTTCTGAATTATCTGTTTCTGAATTATCTGTTTCTGAAATCTCTGTCTCTGAATTATCTGTTTCTGAATTCTCTGTTTCTGAATTATCTGTTTCTGAATTCTCTGTCTCTGAATTATCTGTTTCTGAATTATCTGTTTCTGAATTCTCTGTTTCTGAATTCTCTGTCTCTGAATTCTCTGTTTCTGAATTCTCTGTTTCTGAATTCTCTGTCTCTGAATTACCTGTTTCTGAATTATCTGTTTCTGAATTATCTCTTTCTGAATTCTCTGTCTCTGAATTCTCTGTTTCTGAATTCTCTGTTTCTGAATTCTCTGTCTCTGAATTCTCTGTTTCTGAATTATCTGTCTCTGAATTATCTGTTTCTGAATTATCTGTTCCTGAATTCTCTGTTTCTGAATTCTCTGTCTCTGAATTCTCTGTTTCTGAATTATCTGTTTCTGAATTCTCTGTCTCTGAATTCTCTGTTTCTGAATTCTCTGTTTCTGAATTCTCTGCTTAACGTTTGGAAAGCATCTTTGGCCATCCCAATATAACTTCGGATCTCATATTCGCAATTTCCGTCCTCCGTATTGTTTGGATTTGTAATTTGAATTTTGGGTTCATCCATTTGCTGGTAACTAAGTATTCTGTCTTCTTGAAGTTTATATTTAGTCATTTCTTCACGCTTTCTTTCGCTACCATTCTTGCAAGCTGAGCTGCTAAAGAATAAAGCACATCAGAACATCTATGTCTTAACCTAGGGAAGGTGGCTAAATAGAATAATCAGATTGGTAATAAACGATAATATTTAGGACAAGAACAACACATATAAGATTCGCCAGCGGCGCGTAGAAGTAGTAGTCAACTGCTAGAAGTGTGTCAAATGAATTTAACAATGAATCTCCAACTACAGGATATATACCAACCGCCCCACGCGGTCAGGTGTAGCACAAGGCCGAATTTAACGTGAGGTATCCTAGCATGTAGGCTCGGCCAAGAATTCCACGCAGCCCCGTATAAAACGGAGTCGGGTAGGTGTTTACGAGACGGATTCTGGGTGTCGACATAGCCTCGTCTGGGGACCCTCTCTGTCCCGAGGCAGAGAGTTTTATCAGCACATCTGTAGACGAATCAAGACATCTATCAACCGCCCCACACGGTCAGATGTGGCACAAGGCCGAATTTAATTTGGGGTATCCGAGCTCGTATACTCGGCCCAAAATTCCTCATAGACCCTGTATAAGACGGATTCGGGTAGCTGTCTCTCGAGACGAGACTCTGCACTTAACTTAACTTCGTCTGGGGATCCTCTCTCCAACTGCAGATTCTCATACAGTATTTACTACTGTATTTATATGAATATGGACATACCCTTTATCGTTCGTAGGTATGCTACAACAAATTACCATGTAGATATTTATTGGAATGGCACTGAGATTCTAAGTCAGGATAGATAAGTTTACAGATTCTTCTTTTGATTTTTTAATGTCTATAAATATGTAACAGGAGCACCAAACCAGAGGTGACAACAATATCCAATGGAGAGACTTACAAAGATGTAAGAGAGATTCTGGCGGAAAAATTGTCTAGAAATAGAGATTGCACCAATTTCCCCAGCAGTAAACCTAAGTATCCATGCAATATAATCTTTTCATTTTATGTCAGTGGAAATCTTATTGTTATTACAGAAAAAGGAATGCATTTACTTACGTTTTTATAGGACACCACAAGGAATCGTTTAGCTAACAAGTATATTCCCACAAGATAATGCGCTTCTGCATTCTCCAAATTTCTCATTGTGTCAAAAATGGTACCAATGACTGTAAATTAATTGAATGAAGTCTATCCTCTCCGGATATTCCTCCAATGGAATTTTTTCTACAAAATTGATACAGATGCACATGTTAATGAAAACATATTGAAGGTGAGTCAAATTCTAGAATAATAAACACGACTGGAAATCATTTAATATCAAAGAATAGAAATGTTGGATAAATCAGTAGTTGAAAAGAATATGAATGATATAGAAGTTCAAGGAGGCCGTCTTAACTTGCTTAATAATAATAATAATAATAATAATAATAATAATAATCAAATGAATGCAGAAATATAAGCAAATCACGATACACCGACTGAAGCTGCAAAATACTTAAAAAAGAAAGCAAAAGCAAATGCATCTGACCAGATACAGAAACGATGGCAAGATAAATTGCTTCATGGACAATACTCTACCCGTACCAAACGAACTGATGTAGACAAACTCCGTAGCCATGACTGCCTACATCGTGCAGGGTTAAAAGCTGAAAGCAAAGGTTTTATCCTTGCTGCACAGGGTCAATGCGTGTTAACTGGAAATTATCAAGCACACATACTAGAATAGTGTGTTAGCCTAAATACTGTTCTGTGATAATTACCTAGAAACAATCGATCATATTGTATAAGGTTGCACGGTATTGGCACCCACTGAATATAACACCCAGCATGACAGAGTTGGGCAATATATGTAGTGGAATATCTGTAACTTCTACGGAAAAGAAAATCGAAAGAAATTAGTATGAACACCACCCAGACCCAGTAACGGAGATGGGACCTGTTACAATTTTATGGGTCTACACAATACACACAGACAAAACAATCAAAGCTAACCACCCAGACATTGTTATTATAGACCGCAAACGAGAAAATTGCCTCCTTATTGATATGGAAGTCACTGCAGACTACAATGTATATTTGATGATTTTCAAAAAGCTATAATATACAAGGACATTGAAGTCGAAATCTCAAAAATGTGGCACATGAGAACATCAACAATCCCTGTTGTAGTTGGAGCTCGCGTATTTGTTGGAAAAAACTCCAGTAGACACATTGAAGTTATTCCTGGCAGCCCATGCCTTCAAGAAATAAAAAAAAAACATTGTTCTCACGAGTACACGCCACACCTTACGAAAGACTTATTTTAATTGGTCAGTGGAAAACATCGTGATGCCATTTCTAACCTTACGTCTTTGGGCAGGAACCGGAAAGAAATGTGTACACACCATTAATCAAATGAAATAAAATAATAATAATAATAATAAAATACGTGTAATATAGTGTTGTATTGTCTGAATCATGCAATGTAAAACCCTACAGAAATGTTCTGAATATTTTAATGTGATTTTATTAAGGGAAAATATGAAAGAAAACCGAATGAATAATTAAATAACATATGAGAAAGCATAAGCAATGGGAATAATCTAGAATCTATACATGCAGCAAAACACCTGCATTCGGATAGAAAATAAAATTCAATGGAAATGACTAAAAGGCAAGAATATATCTTTTCGTCGTATTTATTAAAACTATAAAGTGAGGCGATTCTGAGATAACTCTTGCCATGATTTAATTTTGAAAACCACAAGGTTAACAACATAAGATATGCTGCTGACGCAGGATTGATAGTAGACATAGAACGAAAACTAATAGTAATCTTAGAAAATATTTTGAAAGAAAGCGAAATGAAATGATTAAACATCAATACCAATACAGAATTCATGGATTTTAGCAGAAAGAACTGCCCAACCTGTGAAGTACAAAATAGAGCAGACAAATCGAACAAGCACACTAACTGAAATACCTGGCAAGTGTTATAACAGGGGACGTAATGTGTGACACTGGAATCCGAATGAACATTTGCCAAAGCGAAAGATGCCTTCCAAAAGAAAAGCAAAGTATTTAGATACAAAACATGTTTCATCAGAAGCAAAGAAAAGTTTACTGAATATCAGTCCTCCTATATGTCTGTAAAAACTGGATAAAGAAGACACATGAAGTAACAGAAATGATGTTCCACAGAAGAATGGTGAGAATACCATATATCAAATAGGTTAGCAACGACAGTTTACAGAAAATGGACACATGTACTAAATATCACAACGAAATTTTCTAGAGTACATAATGGTTAAAGAGGAATTGTAAAATGTGATACTTACAGGACGACTGAAAGCAAGATTGAGAAAAGAAATAAAGAGGAAACTAGGAAATAAATCATAACCTACCTATTGAGTTTGAGTAACTTAATGTCGAAACTAGGTTTAGGAGAGATAAATAATGCCAAGATTTAATAAGAGGTACAAATACAGGAAATTGTGGAGAGCCATTGTATTCAATTTTCTGAAGGAAAACGCCAGAAAAAACTGCAATGTATCTAATATATTGTTCATGTAAATATAAAAATATTTTTAAAACTTAATGTTTTTTTCTATATACGGAGAATCGAGGAGAAATGTTTTTCTATGTACAGCGTGTTTCACAATTTTTAAACAAAATGATAGGGCATAAATCCAGGACCAAATCTGATAGAGTAATTGAAAGGTAAAAGCATAGAGGTTTATGATCCGTAGCCATTTACTGTTAAACATGAATCAAAAATGTCAGAAAGATGTTCTAGTTTACATGCTCTATATGTCCACTGTTCAGCTGAAGGCAAAGTTTGAATGCAAAGTTGTTGATAACGCGTGCAAATTATCTCTTGGGTGATCGCTTGAATCTTCTCATTGATGACTGCGTCCAATACAAAAATGGTGCGAGGTTGCCCTGGTAGTTGTTGTCATTCAGGAACTCCAAGAGGAAGAGATCATGGTTGGAGAGGCGCGAGTAAGGCGCCCCTTCCACTTTAGTTTTGCGTCTGATGAGACGTTCCCAAAATTTTTCAGTCATGCGAAGGAAACTTGTAATGGACGATAATGTGCATGCCTCCATTTGCATAAATACAGTATTAAATACTGTATATATTGGTCGGACGGTCTGCAGTTGAAGATTTGTCTTCAACTGGGCTGGTTCAGTTCTCTGCGTCCAGGCAGAGAGGATTCCCAGACGGGGCTATGTCGAAGAGCAGATTCTTGTCTCGGGAAACGCCTACACGACTCCGTTTTATATGTGGTCTGCGGGGAATTTTGGCTGAGCCTACGGGCTCTGGAAGCCCTCATGAAATTTGCCCTTATACCACATAAGACTGTGTGGGGTAGTTGGTAGATACCGTCTGTGATCTGCAGTCGGAGATTCATTGTGGAATTCACTTGACGCACTTCTAGCAGATGACTGCTTCTTCTATATGCCGCTGGCAAATTTTATATGTGCTGTTCGTCTCTTAATGTTCATTATCAACCTTCGTGTGATTATTTTATTCACTAACCTACTGTAGGTTACAGCAGTAGCAGTGAGAAGGAGAACCTTTCTCCTGGAACAACTGTTCCTTCTCATCAAGGTTCTCACGATCCTTGAGCTCTTCCCAGAGGCCGCCGATTTTTTTCAGCAAATCAAAAACCTGACATAATTAGTTTTAGGTTTGATCAATTTCCTGATTGATATGCTACACATATAAAATATACATGTCACAAATATGAATTACAATATGCTGGACTGCGTTATGAAATGACTATCAATCATTGCCAGAGGTCAAAAAATGCGGATGAACATAGACTTTTAACAACATCCTCATGTATATATATATATTATATGTAAGAAAATACATAAAATTATACACTACAATTGTACACGAAATCTAGTATATGTAATTCAATCATTCATAACGGCAACTAAAGATTTGCAAATTATAAACAGCGTTTATAAATTTAAATGTCCTCTGGGAGATTATATCTGCAACAAAACAAAATGATATTTATGTTGGCCACACTACGACCGCGTTTTCTCGGCAGCTAAATTTTATTTGAATGATCTGTCCAACATTTCTAAGCATTTACAAAAGCATACATTTACGCTTTCGTAATTCAGAAAAATTCTTGTTGAAAATACATCTATACTTCTTCATAAAAATAATAAACATAAACTGAAAATTCTCGAAGCAATTTAAAAAAAATAAAACCAAATCTTAATAAAATTAATTATGAATACTACACAAATGGTTTTAAATGCTTACAGTGGATACTTTAAAATATCGAGGTTTGTAGTAATAGCTTTAATCCTTATTATTATTATTATTATTATTAAAATTCTCTTGACAAAACCAAAACTTAGTTAAGTCTCCTCCGCTTTAAACCACGTTAAATTGTACAGCACATCATCTCAGTTTTTTCATTTCAATTGTAAAATGATTTTAAATCTCAGATGAACACAGCCGTTTTGTTTTGGAAAATGATGAAAGCTAAATTATTTGACTTGACGTAAAATATACGCTGATGATGGAATTGTGCTAATGACGAAATTACTCGGAATTAATGAATATTATCAATATGTTAATTTAATAATGACACCAAAAATCCTGTCCGTGATTATGAAAGGATACAACTAAAAATAAGTAGATAAAACATGTCTAAATTATTCAATGAAACAGGTCCCCAATATATATATATATATATATATATATATATATATATATATATATATATATATAACTAAACATCTTACATTGCGAGAGCAAAATTCTTTAAAACATATTTATTCAAATAATATGGACGACATAACCGTATCAAAATTTTTATTAAATCATTCAAATCTACGAATAAGTTGTTTCGATTTCGGTAATTCTAGCAAAATATATACCCTATCTTTATATTTCTTTTTTTTTACAGAATAATAGGAAAATTTGCTAGGTTTATATGTAAGCATCGTTTTTCTGTAGTTACAAAACATTTTTTTTTAATTCCGGCATTTTCTCGTTTGATGACACCAACATGAAATCCCTCAAGATAACATCAAATATATGATCAAACTGAAATTCTTTCGTGTGCTGTCAATACATGCATACACACCCACACAAACACACACACACATCACTGAATTCCTACATACATACATACATAGATACATACATATATATATATATATATATATATATATATATATATTGCGTGAGGGCAGGCTACCTGTTCATACCGGTTTGCGCGAACCAAAAAACTAGCCAACCGATTATTGGATTATCCTAAAAATAATCCTATATATCGACAACCGATATGTAATGGCTAAACATATAATTAATACCATTGCTATAAATTCTGGAGACACTGAAAAGAGATTTCTAGGATGGATATAATTTATTCAGACAAAAGAAATCGTCTTACATTTAAAAATATGGCAAATGTTCAAGTATAATTTCCAAAGGTTCTACATTAATCTTTGGTTCATTTTGTTCCATTGCATCTTTGGCGATTAATTTTATATTTGGCGAAGAAACCATAAAACAGCTTATGTGATAAAAAGCAACATATTTCTGAGTAAAAATATTTTAGGAACAAAATTTCAATCTCAAAATGTCTCAATAAATAAATGTTTTATATTAAATTATCAAATGGTTTTAGATATCTATATTTCTGAGATGTGGTATTATGCACACTATTTCCATTATTCGGACTATTGTCATCATCTTTGTCGCCATGTTTATTACAACGTTTCGGACGCTGTACGCTCCGGCCTTCTTCAGGTGGTTGGAATGTCGAACTGAACCCTTTATTTCGGTCACTGGGGTAGACTTTTCTAGTTTCACGTGCCATGTTTTTAATGGATGTCAATTATCAGTTATCTACTGTTATTTCCCCTCTCCAAGTTCTCCATTGCCTTAACCGTGGGTTGAACTCACACTCTTTGGGTCCTGTCACTGAATCTATCCAACGCCTTTATCCACTGTGTCATATATCCTTGATAGTGTGAGTTCAATACCCGGTTAAGGCAGTGGTGAACTTAGAGAGGGTAATTAACAGGAGATAACTGATAACTGACTGACATCCATTAACATGGCACGTGGGACCTGAATAGTCTACACAAGTGAGCGAAATAAATGGTTCAGTTCGACATTCCAACCAGCTGAAGAAGGCCGGAGCGTACAACTGTTTTTTGATAATATAAAGTGATTTCATTCGAGTCTGAGATTGAAAGGAAAATAATCTGAATTGGTTCCTAAAGATTACCTGCATTTATAGAAGCAGTTTCTGTAAATTTGGGATGCCATTACATATATATATATATATATATATATATATATATATATATATATATATATATATCGTCAACAACAAGTTCAATAACACCTTGTAATATTACTATTCAAGATTAAAAAGAACTCAATAACAAGTGTTTCATGAGAGAACGGCATATTTTCGTTCACAAAATTTTACATGACGCTGTTCTCAATTCATTACACCCCAAATATCACAGCGGTCCGTATATTTACGACGTCATACCACTTTTGTTTAGTACTTGGATGCGATGAAGTTTTCTGAGAATAAAATTGTTACGATAGTCATGGGAATTTTTTTTTCATCCAGAAGTCCTTATTATTCTCCCTCATTGCTTCTGTACTTGAAGATTGTTTATCTGCATCTTTTTTTATCTACCATAAAGTTTCACGTGTTTTCAGATCTTTTCAGTCCAGTGTTATCACGTTGATCCTGTTGAAAACATTCTGAAATACATTTCACCATTGCATAAGCATTGTGCAATGATGGATGGACATGTGCAGTTCCAGTTATTCCTCCATAAGTTCCTCTTACATTGCACCATTTATCGTTGTTCCTGCAAACATGAAGTAGAATTCAGTTAATACAGTTTTGGATATAACGCCTCAAATCATTTGGCTAGGTCGATTCACCATTGTCTGAATTAAATATTTTTCTCAGACTAATTATCAGGGAGTCTTCTGATGTTTACTCATGCATAACGTATGATTAATCTGAAAGCACCAAAGTTGAACCAATTTTTTAGTTAAGTTACATATTTTTTGTCAAATGCCAGATACCTGATTTTCAAATCAGCAGGTAACCTTGGTTAACAAGCCAGTTCGAATGATTCCAGACCAAAACAGGTATCTACGACTTCAGTATACTGTCATAGAACTGACATATGTAGTATTTTGAAGCAGAGCTTGGGGAATCATGTAGTATGGAGCTTCATAAAATGGTCAACGCTAGCAATAGTTTTTCCTTGGATGTTCTCTCATCCTCTTTTCGTTAAATATCTATGATTTAATAATTTTACACTAGTAGTGTTCACAACTGTTATGGGGCAACCTATCTTTGCAATAATTTCACATAAGGAATAGTCTTTATTTTGTAGAATCAAAGTTTGGGTTGTCCGAATCGTTGAAAATGAGATTGGTTTGCTTAAATTCTAAATAAAATTCACTAAACAAATATTATAAAAATGGATGCTAATTTCAAAATGACAAATAAATATTTAACCATAAATCATGTGTCAATATTGACAGAAACAATAATCAAAAGATATTGGATTTTTCAGTGTAACATGATTAATAACATTAACAAATTTATAAACGAAAATAAGCATTTTATGGCGGAATGGTCTTATGTTAATGATTATATATATATATATATATATATATATATATATATATATATATATATATATATAAATGTTCCAGATGGCCAGACGTATAAATGAATGTTGCAATGACATGATATTTCCTTGGAATTAATTAAAAAAAAATCAATTGTTTCGTGTGGACATTGCTGTCGTCGGAAAATAACAAACGTCATCAACGTAAATAGTCATAATTAATTAAGTTTATAATTTATGGTATAAATAAGTACACCTAATGATCTTGTGCTTAGACGGTGAGCTTCAATTTTTCATCTGTGTAAAACACAGGGAACCCGCAAGAATGAAAAGTGATAAGATCTTCTTGAAGATGAACGATAATTGAATCCTAAATAATATTAGAATATTTTGAAATAGCTAATTCTGTCGAAAAAAAGTCACGTTGGAAATAAAGCACTGAAATTAATTAGAAAACATAATTACGAGATCGCTGAGCAATTTCAAACAAGAAAATGGCTTTGTACTGGTAGATATGAAAGATTTCAACAGCAAAAAGGACATGGCGTTGATTTATTTCGTCTCATACGATCATATAAAAGTCTGCTTTAAAATGCCCTGCGATTTACAGTTTCTTTCTTTGTTAATCGGTATCGACCCATGCAGGGCAGAAAATCCATTAAGACACAACAGGTTACATGCTGTGGAAGAATTATGAATAGAAACATTAATAATGAACGGGAAGAGTAAAGAGTAATCAGGAGGACAGTAGATAGCGTTTTACATTGCATTTAAATTTTTGGAGATTAAAGTTGGTTGGAATGTATAGAGACTGTAGGGAATTCCGCAAGCGAAAAGTGCAAAAAAAGAACTTACGGCTATATCTAGCCAGCTCAACTGTAAATTGATGGTACCTAATCGCCAGTCTAGTACTACTCTTAAACTAATAAAGTCTAGCTAATATAGCCAAGAGATCAACTGAAAATTACTAAGAAAGTAATTATACAAAATACAGATAGACCAACCTACGGCGGTGTGAATGTTACTGGAGTCAACCCGCCAGAACAGGAGCAGTAATATTACTACTTCTTATTTCGAGCTTATCAAGGAGCTCAAGGTATATAGCATGTGGCAGCAATATTCTAAGCATTGACTAATGCGAGATTTTAGATATATAAGATCCATTTGAGAAAGAAAAATTGACTTGCAAGACAGTGAACAAAGTTTCGTAGCAGCTGGCATAGCAATATTCAGTATGTCTGCCTGTTTCCGTTTATCATGTCTATCAAAATTTCTTCATACACACACACACTCAGGCATATATATTGTGGTGTGTAACGCAACAATTCAACTGATGATAACAGGTAGGCACAAAGAAACACGGTGTCGCACGTCCAACCTTCTCACGAGCTGAAAGCCCTCTCGTCTGAAACAGCAAAACGAGCCTGCCTGCTTTATACAGCCGCGGACCGACCACGATTTGCATGCGAATGATGAGACAACGAGATTTCGCGTTAACTAATCGAGACCGCCCGGCATAAAACGTGGGCGCCGCCATTTTGGTTTTTTTTTACCGTTGGAAGGACCAGAGTTTGCATACTGCGCAGATTCGAACGCGTTTCCGAGGTAAGCCATTTTCACAATTTTTCCCACACTCCCCTGATCTCATGATCACAAACAGGGCAGAGAGGTGGCGATCGTCGCCGTCGAGTCCCCCTCGAAGGGGATAACACAAGCTTCATCCTCGTGCGTGTTCTCGTCTGTGGTTTGAGTGTCGGTAAACACTGTGAACCGCCGGGAGTCCGAATCCCCCTGCAGGTCTAACTCAAGGCAGATTGAACGCTCACTACTCCCAGACTCGGAATCGCTTTCATCGCTCGGTAGCGGTAGTGATTGCATCACCGGTCGCAAGTCTTTAATGTGACGAGGCACCCCATCAACTCTCACAGATTGCGGGCTGATCACCTCCGTAACACGTCCAGTGCCGTACTTTGTTGTACACTTGCCGCGTGGGTTTTTGACCCAAACAACGTCTCCTTTTTTCAATCTCCCTCCAGTCACTTCTAGTTCAGGCAGCGGGTGGGCGCCGTGGATGGTGAAATGTTATCTTTCGGGGCGACATTATACCAGTAAACCGCTTCCGATACTGTACAGCCCTTCCTGGCTGCGATGGTCTTGATGGTTCTGTGGTTCCGCTCCACGATGCCATTTCCACTTGGCGAGTAGGCACATCGAAACCGCAGATGCACGTCCCAAGTGTCTGCAAATTCTTTAAAATCTTTACTGGTGAACGCAGTATCGTTATCCGTCAGTATTTCCACGGGTGGGCCTCGCTCCAGGAAAACATTCTCCAACAGTCGAATGACGGAGCTCGCGTCTTGTCTGCGCAGCGGCCGCCATACCGCAAACCTGGAGGGACCGCAATCAATGAGTGTTAAAAATTTTCTCACCATTGTAGTGAGTTATGTCCATTGCCAGTCTGCTCCAGTTGCTCTTCACGCTCAGTTCTCCTCTTTCCCAGTGAACGGGTGCCGGATCGATCGACTGACAGGTTGTGCAGGCCTTCACAACAGATTTAACGCTTTCTCTGGACACCTGCGGGTCGACTAACCTGGCGAAGTACAGAGTTCGTTTCACGCCCGGATGTCCGCATTGACGATGCGTATTGGCAAGCTGGTCCTCATCCAGTCGTCTCCCTGCCACTGCACAGCTCTCGAGTGCCGGTTCTCCTCTCTTGAGCAGTTCTAGCCACCTGTGCGGTACTCTGGTGAGGCGATCCGCACGGTTCTGACAGGACTGCACGAGCGTCACGTCTACGGTCAATCCATATTCCTCCACCAGCGATCGCAAAATGCCCAGCCGTCGCCTGACCAGCATCTCACCAGCCGCCCTTGTGTTCACCCGTGCCTTCCCGGTCAAGGTGTCTGAAATCCACCGGTGCACACACGCCGAATCAGTAACCAGGTGCAACGTTGTCGCCTCCCACTGGAGAGCTAGATTCATTTCTTTAAGCGCCGCATCGAGTTCAGCCAAATTAATATGCCTGGCATCATTAGTCGGACGCAGCCAGCACGCATCTTCGATGACATTTCCGTTTACTTCCAATGCCACTCCTGTCGCCACGGAACTCGCATCCACCCAGACTGTGATCTCGTCACCACTCATGCACCAGTCTCCTCCGATGGGATCCAGTTCCCGCACTCTACTTAACATCTCTGCTAGTATGCGACAGAGGGAGGGATCTTTGATGTTATCATCCCATCCATTGGTTGCTGCGGTTGCCAGGCGCTTGACGAATGCAACTGCCACCCTGAGCCATCCACACACTGGGAAGTGTGTCCAACAAGTTTCCCACACAATGAAAATACGCGCCGCCAGGTCAACACATCAGGGGCTTCCGGAATTTGACTTCCTCGTTTCCATCGGAGGGTGCTATTTTCTTCCCAGACTTGCAAGCCAAGAACTCTTGCTCCATCTCTCAGTCGCACCGGATCCTTGCACACCAAACCGTAATCCGAAAAGTGTTGTCTTACACGCGATGCAGAGGCCAAACTCTCATTAATGAGGATATCATCAACGTATGCTGATGTGGCACTTTCAATTGTGTGGTCTTGCGATGCGATGGCGTCTATAACGGATTTCATGATGAGTGGCGCTACATTTAGCCCAAATCCTAGCCGCGTAAGACAGAAGCGTTGGCCTTTGAAAATAACCGTTTGAAATGGCCACAGCGCTTCGTCGATGTGAATCTGAAGATATGCGTTCCGCAGATCCAGAAGCGACACATTGACTCCTGCCGCCGCCACGTTCTCAACTTATGTGCGCACACTTCTGCATCGGCAGAAAGCATCCACAAAGTCGTTCAATTCGCGGTAATCGAGTACCGGACGCACCTTCTGTTTCTGCTCCTGCACGACCGCCATCAAGGGAATCAGACCCTTTGGGGGTCCCAGTCTTTCCTGGGGGTACGGAATCAGCCAGCCGTTCGCAATCCACTGCTGAAGCTCTTTCTCGTATTTTCCTCTGATGCTGTCGGGAACCTTGTACTCTGCGACCTTGTTGCGAAGCTGAACTGGCGGGTCTTTTGGGGCCCATTTCCACCTGGCGGTCTACACCCTCTCGTCGGAATTGAAGGAGACGTCGAAATCCGGCTCACTAATGCAAAGGGCTGCACACACCTTTCTTCTTTCACCCAGTTCCACATTTCCGGCTGGCGTGATCATCATGCCTCCTAACGCTCGGATCGCATCAATCCCAAGTAGCAGGTCGTACCCGAGGGGCCTTTGACGTGCCACCAAGACGTCGACTTTGGCATGACTCCCTCCATCTGTTAGGACTGACACAGTCCCGACACCACAACAGGCCCGGGACACCCCGTCAATCGTCCGAATCTCGATTTGTTGACTGTTCCATGTCCTTCAAGATTTTTCGGGCCCTGGCTAGCAATTCGTCAATTCCCAGTGTGTCCAATCTTGAAGACGCTCGCAGGAGCCGACTGGTGTCGTCGGGAAGCCCTGCCAGGAAGGCGCACCCCAGTATGCGGTCCGTTGCTCCGCCAAACGGTACTGCCAGCCTTCGCAAATCAGCCAGGTAAACATCCACGGTCTCACCCGGCTCGAGCCGTAGTCCGACGAACTGTTTCCAAGCGATGAATGGGTCTATTCCAAAGGCCGTATACAGGGCGTCCTTGATCTCTTCTAGGTCAGCATCGTCCCCGAGTTGTTGATATACTGCGTAGGCTCCTCCCGTGAGTCTCAGTGGGATGACTAGTGCAGGTTCCTTTATTTTGGACACCCTGCAAACACGTTCGGCTTTTTCAAACCATTCGATGATAGTCGGGCCCGTGGGGGAGCCGTCGAATTCTGGGATCAATTTTAGATCGAACTTGTCCATTGCCGAAATAGCTTGTGGTGTGTAACGCAACAATTCAACTGATGATAACAGGTAGGCACAAAGAAACACGGTGTCGCACGTCCAACCTTCTCACGAGCTGAAAGCCCTCTCGTCTGAAACAGCAAAAACGAGCCTGCTTTATACAGCCGCGGACCGACCACGATTTGCATGCGAATGATGAGACAACGAGATTTCGCGTTAACTAATCGAGACCGCCCGGCATAAAACGTGGGCGCCGCCATTTTGGTTTTTCTTTTACCGTTGGAAGGACCAGAGTTTGCATACTGCGCAGATTCGAACGCGTTTCCGAGGTAAGCCATTTTTCACAATTTTCCCCATATATATATATATATATATATATATATATATATATATATATATATATATATATATACAGTTCTGTTCGATAAAAGTGTCACACCGATTTTTTTATTACAATAATTGATGTCTATTGTTTTCAATCTTACTAATATAAAGACCCTTTCCCGACCACCTAGAAATAAAGTTTATTCACCCTAAGGTATTCTATTGATAATTATAAATTTGGATACTAATGAGATTCAGGGAAAAAGTGACTCGGATATCGCATTCTAATTATTATACTGGTAAATTTTAAGACCTTTTGACAAAATATTGAAAATTATTTTACAATTCACTCAGAACAATATTCTAGTGAATTATAGAACATCTTAAATTAAATTCCAGAAAGCCTCATGCAGTATAAAAACAGCTTGAAATAGCAACTCAGAACCAATTTAGGCATCTATTATTGCCCTCTGGAAAGCAGGCAAATCTACGAGAGAAATTGCAGAAATTGCGATAACCTCGCAATCAACTGTCTCTCGAGAGCTTAGGGCACATAATGATGCCACTCCTTCTCCAAGGAAGGAAACAAGGGGACGAAAGAAAAAGATTGATGATAGAACCGGCAGGGTAATCAAGAGAGAAGTTGCGAAGAATGAGACTATAACTAGCCAAGAAATTGCAGCCTGTCTAAGCGAAGAGCAAGGTGTTAGTCTTGCCTCTTCAACATTCCGTCGGTGGCTGTTAGAACAATGCTACAAATCTTGTAAACGAAAGTTTAAGCCGCTAATAAGCAAAACCAACAAAGCCAAGAGACTTGAATGGGCTCACTATTACAAACATTTCACCGTAGAGGACTGGAAGAATGTTCTCGTCACCGATGAAACGAAAGTTGAGCTAAATTCAAAGGATAAGCGATCTGAAATTCGAAGAAGAAGCTTTGAAAGCTCTTTGAATTTAGCAGGTAAGAACTAGTATAATGTTCTGGGGATGCTTTTCTTTTCATGGAACTGGTTTCTTAAAACCTATTGAAAAGACCCTACGGGTAAGCAGTACAAGAGAATTTTTTGTTCCCTTCTGCTGAAAGGGTGCAAATCGACCCCACCAAGCTCATTTTTTGCAGGATAATGCTCCCGGTCACAAATCAAAATTGATGAAGGCATACTTCGATGAGAAGCAAGTGAGTGTTATGACATGGCCGCCCCAATCTCCTGACCTCAACCCCATAGAAAACTTATGGAGCAGTATAAAGTACAGGCTCTCGAGAAAGCAGTTGAACCACACAGAGGATTTGATTGTGAATTTCATATCCGAATGGAATTCATTGCTTGGAGATGAGATTTGCAGAACCAAATATAGTCAATACCAAAATGTTTGAAAAGGTTATTCAAAATAAAGCAGGACACATAGATTATTAAATATTTTGAACAATATTACTTATTTTAAATAAATTATACCGATATTATTCTTTATTTAAAGCTGTTCGGTTCGGTTATATTTCTATTGATTACTAGTTGCAGGAAATAAGTGAGTCATTTTTTTGCACAAATAAATAGAATTCCATAGGGTGAGTAAACTTTTTTACTAGGTGTTCTGGGGTCTATAAATTATTAGTTTGACCCCAAAAAACAATAGTCGAAAAAATCTTTAATTTAAAAAAAAAAAAATCAGGTGAGTTACTTTTGTCGAACAGCACTATATATATATATATATATATATATATATATATATATATATATATATATAAGGGTACTGTTTTGTTTGTTTAAACCATAATATATATATATATATATATATATATATATATAAAATTGAAATGAATATAATGAACGAACTGCCTAAAAAATCAATTAAGTGAATTCAAATGATTATTAAAAATACGAAATATGCATCCTAAATTATGCTGGAATTAAATTTTGTCGATTTTTTAACTACTTGATTACTGTCAATTTTCGTTTTAAAATCAATTAAAATGATTGTACATTATCGATATAATATAATTATTCTTCAGGAACACATGCAGTAATTGTAGACCAATTATAATCCGATTCTTCAGAATGCAGATAATAGCCATAAAAGCTTTTGAAATTTTGTATATCTTCTACCACTGATAATATATTCTTCATGATTCCCTATAAGTTCCTAAAGTAATATATATATATATATATATATATATATATATATATATAGTAGCGATCATAAAGATTAGAACGATGTTAACAAAAAGTCTGAATGTATTTTTTTATTTTAAAGCTTCATAGAACATTTTATCAAGGGGAAATAAGGATATAAAAGTAAATTTATAATTCCAAAATATAAAGCTCAATAAAGTTATAAGAATAATTATACAACATTCGAAAAATAGACGATCAAAAGCATCAGAACGATTAACTAAATCATTCTATTATAATGGATATTCATATCCAAATGAAAATAGCGTTCATAATTCATTAGTACTTGATGTTTAGACCTTTACATGCAATAACAGCTTGACATCTTTTACTACATGAGCGAATTAATGTCTTGCATTCATTAACGGATATTTTCTCCAATTCCCCTTTCAACTTGGTCCATAGTTCTTCGACGTTTGATGGATTCTTTTCCTTAGCTCTTTCATTTAATAACTTCCAAACATTCTCAATAGGATTCATGTCTGCGATTTGAGCAGGTCACTCCATAACAGTAACATCCTCCTCAGAAAGAAATGTCTTAACAGACTTCGCTGTGTGACACAGCGTGTTATCTTGCATAAATACAGCTGGTTGATTAATTGCAGTTCTCAAATTAGGTACAACATGTTTCAATATCTCTGTATGCAGTTGCGTTAATTTTACGAGGAAGCCTAACAAGAGCTCCTGTACCAGCAGCGGAAATCATTCCAAACACCATCACACTTCGTCCTCCAAATTTAACGCTGCTTTTAGTGCACTGAGGCGTTCCTTAGAACTGCGTCGAACGAATCTTCTCCCATCACAACCGAACAGGTTAAACGTTGGCTCATCGCTAAAATGAACACAATCCCACTGTTCTTCAGTCCATATGACGTGTCCAATGGCAAATTTCAGTTGGCTCATTGGATTCTTTTTTAGAAATGTAAGGCTTCGTAGAGGCTACTCGACTGTTCATTTCATTAACTCTTCGGGAAATAGTGTGCCTTGATATTTTAATGCCAAGGTTAGCAAATCGATCATTTCTTGATTCATTAACAATACATGTGTCTTCCTTTGCAGTAGTTTTTCCTCGGCCTGCCAGGTGGTTTCTTGGCTTCACATGACACAGTTTCCTGAAGTTTTCTTAAAATACTATGAATAACACATTTAGATTTCCCCATAGTCTTTGAAATATTCCCAATGGAGAGTTTATCTTCATTATATAATTTGACTATCAGTTTTCTAAATTCTAATGTCGTAGATTTTTTCGCCATGTTTACAATGCAAGAGCCAATGGAGAGCCGGTATAATTTAGCAAAAAATACCCGATTTTATATACTTAGCCTAAAAAAAACTCAATAATGCAAAATGATTATTAAATTCAATGGATTTATTTAATCTTTCTGATGTTTTTGATCATCTATTTTTTTCGAATGTTATATAATCATTCTTATAATTTTATCAAATTAAGTTTATTGATCTTTATATTTTGGAATTATATAATTTAAATTTATGTCCTTATTTTTCCTTGATAAAATATTTTTTGAAACTTTAATATAAAATGTTATCTCACATTTAGAATTTTCTTAACATCCTTGTGATCTTTATCATACATATTGTATATATATATATATATATATATATATATATATATATATATATATATGTGTGTGTGTGTGTGTGTGCGGGTGTATTATATGTATTAATAAAACACACACACACACACACACACACACACACACATATATATATATATATATATATATATATATATATATATATATATATATACATACACACACACACATATATATATATATATATATATATATATATATATATATATATATATATATATGAAAGTAATATGTTTCATATTTATTAACCTGGTAAATTTCTATCATCACTTAAACAATATATATTAGGACAATTGTCCTCATCATTGGCGTTTAGACAGATTTTACCTCTTAATTTCCTCAGGTTATATCGATCTGGGTAACATACAAGAAATTCCGAGGTGATCCCTTTAATCTAAGACCATTTTCGTTCAACGTTTATTCCTAGAAGTTTCGTTTAGTTATTATTATTATTATTATTATTATTATTATTATTAATATTATTATTATTTGATTTTGGGTGTACACGCATTTCTTTCCGGAAAGGCTATACTTAGCAGACGTTTAGGGAAATGTGTAAAAACGAGAAAAGAGGAAAAACTATACTTAGACGACTCGTTTCGTTCTCTGAGAACGCCTTGATAAAATCCCTCAGAGGAAGAATCGCTTCGGCTAAGGATAGTTTTACTATTTGTCTCTTTATATATATATATATATATATATATATATATATATATATATATATATATATATATATATATATATATATATGTATGTATGTATTTTTTATTTCTTTTTGATCATTTCTTTCCGGTCCGAACCAGGGATCTAAGATCAGAAATGGCATTATGACATTTTCTCTCAGCATTGTATTTTTTAAATTAAGATCACATCGGCTTTACATAGATAAAGCCCTTCATAAAGTGTAAGCTCTAAATGTAAATATATTTTTGTGTATTCTTTAAAGCATGACTTACCAGGAATCCCTTCAATGTGTCTATAGGGACCTATTCCATCAATCCAAGGGCTCAATCTACAGTTGGAATTGTTGATGTCCTTATTATTATTATTATTTTGATCGTTGTTGTTGTTATTATTGTTCTTGTTGTTTTTATCGTCGTTGTTGTTTGAGTAGATAAACTAGTTTATTACTGTTTTTCTTTCATTGGAATTATTCGTCATTGGCATAGAGATCGAGAAATCTCCCCAAATGTTTGACGAGTGATATGAAACTAACAAGTTATCGTCTTTTAATATTCCCAAGTTTGGGTTTTCAAATCTCTAACGTACTTTTATCGTTGTTTCAATATCAGATGGTCAAACCGAATTCTTTATAATATGCCCTTCCTCTATTTCAACAGACATATAATGTCCGCCAACAAAAAGACCTTTGAATCGCAGTTCAATCTCAAATACAATTTTAATACAGAAAAAATATACCTTGGTTTAAAATTGATGATGTAATTTTTAGGGAGCAAAAGATCTTCCTATCACTAAAGACAATACGGATGTTTTTTTACCGAATCTCATTCAAATAAATTTTATAATTTTGATTACTATCTTTTTGACACGTCACTGAGCAAGTTAAATTCGATATTCTAAATTTTGCCAAACGGCAGGCCAGTGTCTTTCCGTTTTCAGTATTATATGTTTATAAAGATTCACACATACACACACACATGTACTAAAACACACATACAAAACACACACTCTTATATACATATATTTATACATGTATTGTTATATATAACTGACAATGAAAGTTTATTGTGTCTGATCATCAGCTGATCTAATGTTTGCTTTAATTTCAAGTAAGAATAAAGACAGAATTTGTCCAATATTTGTATATTTTTTTATTAAGTTAAGCGTTGATCTAGATTTCGGTCATATTCAGAGTGGTTATAGGGACATTTAGACAGAGATATTAACAATTTAGACAGAGATATTCACAACTGAAGACTGCCATGCGACAATAACGGGCGCGGAATAGTAGACGCAGATTTAAGTTCAAGATGTGGTTCTGTGACGTCATACCACGCAATGGGACGAAATTAACAACTGAACCATATGGCTAGTCAAGGTAATGTGTTGCGAGTATTTCGTGGCTGTTATCAAGGCGTTCTCAGAGGGCAAAACGCGTCGGATAATTATAAAATTTCCATTGCTACAGGTACATACCATCAGAGAATATCACACACACACACACACACACACACACACACACACACACACACACACACACACACACACACACACACACACACACACACACACACACACACACACACACACACACACACACACACACACACACACACACACACACATATATGAGGAGGCACATGGATATATATAGGAGGCTTGGTTTCAGTGGAATCGGCTTGGTTTCGAATTCGAATTCCAGTCGAATCCATTAATCATTCATTCACGTGCTAATACCCTTGGGAAAGGTATGTATCCTCTTCATCTCCTCCAGCTATGGGTAAAATAGCAGGACAGACTGGGTTCTGTAGCCTTGGATGGCAACTGGTCTAGGAGAAGGACAACTCTGAATTCAAAACCTGCGGAGGGTCGTTTGGGAACCTTGTGGCATGCATTCGGTGCACCAGGTTTCTGTATTCGTCCCTCCAAAAAGTGTGGCTGGTCCTGCACGAGGCCTTCACCACTATAATCAAATCACTTGTGTCGGTATGTCGGTTTCCTGGGGACTTATCGGCCTGACCCTCATACGTCGAACGCGACGGGAGAGTCGATTATATATATTCTGTCAGCAAATGCCAGTAATTATGAAAATTATGTTTTGCTCATTCTGAATACCAGGTGAACAAAAAAGTTTAGAAAGTTTTCTAGTCTGCTAGTCAGGTTTATCTAACATATAAATATCACATCTCAATCGTCAATAATTTTATGAACCTATAATTCAATTCCGTTAACAATATTCCCTATATATATATATATATATATATATATATATATATATATATATGAATATATATATGTATGTATGTATCTGTAGATAGATAGATAGATAGATAGGTAGATAGAGGTATATATATATATATATATATATATATATATATATATATATATGTATGTATCTGTAGATAGATAGATAGGTAGATAGAGGTATATATATATATATATATATATATATATATATATGTATAAACGAGTAGAATCTTATAAATATTACTGTATATATTCCTCTTTTTTCTTGATAAACAATAGATGAATGATTCAACACAATACATCATTAAAATTTAACTCTTGCTTATTTTGCAAAACATTGTTGCTTTCAAAATATTATAAGAGAAAACTAAAAGGAGTAAAAAAATATATGGAAGCCTTCAGTATGTGGCTTGCTTAAAACGCTATAAGATCTGATGATATACACACATGATCGTTTATAACATCGAAAACAAACACTGAAAATGAATGACGCCTGAAATTGAAGACAAAAGATATAAAATATAACAAAAATAAACTTTAGAGCAACAAATATGGTGTGAAACAGCACAGTAACTTACAAGCCGATAAACAATCAACCAAAATATTTTGAATTAAAGGAAATGACATTCACTCTTTTGTAGTAAACGAAAAACACGTTGGCCATTCGCCTACATTTATTGTGAATAGGAATATTTATTTATCCTACCTTGAAAGAGGTGAGATAATTAAAAAAATGAAATGATATATTAATCGTTGAATCTCGAGTTACGATTTCCTAAAAAATCGTTATCGGTTTGTTTTTGTCCCAAGTATTTGAATTCTAAAACAAGTGATGTGTGAAAGACCGTAAGAACGACAAGCCCGTGCTAAAAGAATTATGTTATGTTATTTGAATTCGTATATTAAAAATGCATTCTTCAAAAGAAATTACGTAAGCATTTAGGAAACATGAAGAAATAAAATCGTAAATTTGAAAATACGATTTTTATTTTCAGAATGCTATTACATATAGAAATACAAATGTAGAAATTATTGTGACTAATATTTACTAGGCGTTGCAAAAGCATTTAGTATCTTAAAACGCAAAGATCTATTTCAACTTCTACGAAAACTTTGCTTGTTCGAGAGTAATAATAGAAAAAAAAACGTAATATTTATTGGAACAACCAGCCTCTATATAGATAGAAAATTAATTGAGAAAATATACAAAAATAGAAAGGTTCGTACCGCAAAGATTTATCTCACCGTATATATTTAATCTTTTCTGCTAGACGATCGTGTGCGAAGTAGAAGGAAGAGGTCTTGACAACTTATAATGCAACGTGCCAGTAGGAAGCATATAAACGAACCTACAGTAATTCTTAAACAGCGTAGTAAATTGTAATGCTAATATTAGCCGTTTTGCTAAAAAAAAACATTTGGCATTCATTAAACGAGAAGCCAGTTAATTATTCGGTCAAAATTTATAAAATATTTCCCTGAAAATTTTTTTTTTCAGGAGTATAGTTTTCGTAAATCCAATAGCTGTTATCTGTCTTTCAGATATTGATGGGGATTTACTTCCTAACCTCTGTTATGAAGTAGTGTGGAATTCAACATCTTTGTTATGTCATTTATTCTTCGAGTTGCCTGTGCATTGCAATTAATACACCTCAAGTGATATGGTTTCTGTTACGTTGTAAAATACTTTGCTTATGATTCTGCAGCACCAATCCACAATATTCAAAGGATTATGGTCGTTAATAAGAGCCTCAATCTTCACATGATCAAAGCTATTTTAACCTTTAAATTTAGGAAACAGCTTTATACAGCTGACACTTTAGATTCTTCTGAACGGCTTTGAGGGCATGCATGACTTCTATATAAAAGTCTTTACCTGCTCAGTTTATTTAATAACATAACTTGAATTCTCAGTTTAAAGTTTTTATTTTATAGTAATTTAGGCGGTTGTTTAAAGTACCTCGGTCACTGCCCGTTTTATATTCAATTTCTTTTTCTCCTAGTTTGTCATAAGTGATCTATATGCCGAGTTATCTGAAGTGTCTCGTATTTGTTAATTGCACATCCTTAATTTTTATGCTGGATACAATCTATGCCCAATCATTATTTTATTCCAAAATTTGGCTTTGAAATTTTTATCTTGAATTGTATTTCTTGGGAGACTTGGTAGAGGATGTTCATTTTCTTATCTCAACTATTAATAGCTATATCATCAGCGTAACTCTCCTCATTATCAGAACATTGAACACGAGAAGAAAAACAAGATCGTTGTCATCTATTGGTAGACTCGTTTGGGATACGGTATGGAATACGTAAATGATAAGTGACGCAAGCGAAAAGAAAAAAAATAATCAATTGTCAGAAGAGTGAGTATAGAGGAATTGTTTCAGATGTGCAGTAGAATTTGGAGATGTCATAAACAATAGCGTACTGAAATGCAACGATATTGGAAGTATTATAATAGAAGTTGGAAAATGTGACAGAAGAAACCGAAGGCCAAATGGAATAGCAAAAGATAACGGTCAAAATAAGGTCTCAAATTTCAGAATGATTTTATTCTTCTTAGACAAGTTGCAAACTGAATTTAAGGCAGCCAAATCATCCCGACGTATTAACACAAATTTGGGTGGATATGAAAAAAAGGATTCAGTCCATTTTTAAGTATATTTATGCGTAAGTGAACGTATATGATTCGGCCTAAATTCAAACTCTACTCACCGATTTCTCTTTCTGACTCCTTTGCTATTACACTACCTGAATATTCACATACACGCACGTACAAGTGGCTATCATTGGTTTACAAATGACAAAGTAGAAGTTCTCATATCCGAACATCCTCATATCCGAACATCTTCATATCCGAACATTTTCATATCCGAACATCCTCATATCCGAACATCCTCATATCCGAACATTTTCATATCCGAACATCCTCATATCCGAAAATCTTCATATCCGAACATCTTCATATCCGAACATCTTCATATCCGAACATCTTCATATCCGAACATCCTCATATCCGAACATTTTCATATCCGAACATCCACATATCTGAACATCCTCATATCCGAACATATTCATATCCGAACATTTTCATATCCGAACATCCACATATCCGAACATCCACATATCCGAACATCCTCATATCCGAACATTTTCATATCCGAACATCTTCATATCCAAACATCCTCATATCCGAACATCCTCATATCCGAACATTTTCATATCCGAACATCCACATATCCGAACATCTTCATATCCGAACATCCTCATATCCGAACATCTTCATATCCGAACATCCTCATATCCGAACATTTTCATATCCGAACATCCACATATCTGAACATCCTCATATCCGAACATATTCATATCCGAACATTTTCATATCCGAACATCCACATATCCTAACATCCACATATCCGAACATCCTCATATCCGAACATTTTCATATCCGAACATCTTCATATCCAAACATCCTCATATCCGAACATCCTCATATCCAAACATTTTCATATCCGAACATCCACATATCCGAACATCTTCATATCCGAACATCCTCATATCCGAACATCTTCATATCCGAACATCCTCATATCCGAACATATTCATATCCGAACATCCACATATCCGAACATCCACATATCTGAACATCCTCATATCCGAAGTTCTCATTGCTGCAATTTAGATGTTGTAAGGTTTTATTATATTATAATTTTTTTCTTTGAAGATAACTGTCAGTAACTTGAAATTTCTCAAACCACAATGATATCCACAGAAGAAAATCCAACTGAAAAAAAAATGAATAGGAATTCTTTCACGTTACGTCAGAAATAAGAGATTATTGAAAAACTGGACGAATCTCCTAATTCATTAAATTTGCAAATTAACAAACTAGAACTGCAGAATCGGAGCAAAACGCAAAAACTTGCACTGGAAATAATCATGTGAATACTCTCAGTTCGAATGACTTCTGAGAATTGATAAATGAAGGCGCTGATGAATTACAAAAGAATTCAACAGTAGTTCTGCTTCAAAATGTTTTGGATTGTCAAGAAATAGAGGAAGAATCAAATCTTTATAATAATGGTAAAATATGAATGATGTAGAACATTGGAACTCTGTAGAGAAATCTCTTGATGTGGTCATCAAATTCCCAGAGAAAAAATATTTGTTCCATAGCTCGTAATTTATAGAAATATCTTACTTTAATAATAAAAACTAGAAGAGCGAAAAATAAACGATATTAGGAAAGAAACAAGAAAGACAATTAAAAATAAAACTTACTGAACATTACAGATTGCAAATTAAAATTTACTTTCGTGAGAAATTTATTTTTTTTATATATTGAAATAAGTTCTTCTGATTTACTAAGTTATAGTTATATTACAATTGTCACATTATATCCTAACGCGTCCTTTCATCCAAACTACTCTGAATTTGTAATATGTGGAAATCTACTGTATTGTGGAATTTATTTCACACAGGTATATTGACTCGATTTCAAATAAAGTTTACCAATTTGCTTGTTCAAAATCTTTATAGATGCATACACAATTCACCTGAACAAAAGTTATAGATAATGAATTAATAGAGTTTTATGTTTTACAAAACAATACGTGTGATAACTGGTTGGTATTATGAACTTGCATCATCGGTTGTTTTATATGTTAGCATCAGGGACACCAGTAAGCATTAGACTAGTCTGTACATGAGTATAGCATTAATTAGTGGTTTATAATTGGAATGATCTTCCTTATGTAAAGGTCTTACACTTTGAACATAACTGTCTCGTTTCTTTTATTATGTCAAAGGAATTATTCCCTACAATGAATATAATTAAGTAATGACGGTCTAATTAGAGGTGAGCTGTAGTGACATTAAGTGCTAACGTTGCTCACACATTCTTTCACATGTTCACAACATACACACACACACATATATATATATATATATATATATATATATATATATATATATATATATATATATATATATTTTTCTTACACACACACACATATATATATATATATATATATATATATATATATTCCAAATTACTAAAATTAGAATTTCTTACATATACTTATATTTCAAGGTATATATATATATATATATATATATATATATATATATATATATATATATATATATATATAGTTATAATTATAATTCAAACATACATATATATATATATATACATATATATATGTATATAGTTACATATATATATAGTTAGATTTAATTATAATTATTCACATATATATATATTTCATGTTATGTATATTTATATAGTTTGTTCTAGTTATGTATATATATATATATATATATATATATATATATACATATATATATATGAATTTGCATATATATATATATATAGTATAATTAAACTTTCTACATATATATATATATATATAGTTACATACATATATATATATATATAGTTAGTTATAATTATAAACATATATTTATGTAGCTATAATTATAATTTCTGATATATATTATATATATTTCATGTTATATATATCTAGTTATTTCAAGTTACATATATAGCTTGTTACTTCATATATACATACATACATTCATATATATATATATATGTGTGTATATATATATATATATATATATATATATATATATATATATATATATATATATATATATATATATATATATAACAATTATCAATAAAGAAGAATATTAGTGTTTGATCCTTTTATATTACATTCTTGCTCTGTCCTGGGCATTGAGCTGTACATGGATTCTATTCTCTTAGAAATTTATATATATTGACCAATAATATTATCTATCTATCTATCTATCTATCTATCTATCTATCTATCTATCTATCTATCACTTCTAAATTATTTTAGTAGATTACCGTTTCTATTAGACGCCTCATCTTCTTAAACAGCCTTTACTACATTGCCTTGAGCAAACGAGAATACTTAACAAAAGAGAAAATGCACTTTGCAACAGAGTTCAAGCCACATGCTTCTTGTTAGGGGAAAGAAACGCCTGAACGGGCGTCAGAGCACAGTAAATTTCAATTTGCTCTTTTAAGGAACGCAAATATTATCGTTGAATTTTCTTTCAGAAACACCACAATTAATCGTATTTTATCCGAATCGTAAACAACGCAAGAATGTCGTTTTTTATTCAAACACGGATATCTAATAAAATTATATATATATATATATATATATATATATATTTTTTGTTTAAAAATATGATTCCTTCGCTACATAAGGGTTCTCATGTTTCAAAAACGAGAGCCGAAACCATCCAAACATTTATTAAAATCAAGTTCCGTTTCATCTTCAAGCGAAATTTTAGGAATAAGCTATCTCTTGGTTTACGTGTATTTTTAGGCATGGTCCGTTATAGAATTCTTTATTGTGGGAGTGGCTAGACTATTTTCCTTCGTTAAGTGGTCAGAGAGTTAATTCTTATCAATAGATTCATCATCTTCTGAGATGTTTTGCTAAGGTTTGTTAGGGTAGCTATTTCAAGGCTAATGTTTGCGGTCACCCTTTAGTTGGTTCCCAGTGAGGGATATTTTTATGGCGCGCTTACAAGTCGTTATGTGTCTGGAGAATTGTCATTTATTATTGTCCATCTGATTATCTATTTATTTATTTTTTTATTCAAGTGGGTGTTTTATATACAAATCGTATTGCACTGAATTTCAATTTGTTTTTTTTTTTTTTTTGACGACTACAAAAAGGGTTTTTCCTATTTAATGATTTGGCTAAGCCTTTAAGACTTTTATTTATCTATGGGATTTTTTTTTATGCTAATTATTTAATACGAAAGTTTGTTGATGTCGGCAAAAAACCGTTAACTCCTGCCTATGGTGTAATAATTTTTCATTATTTTGAAATTTAATGCTGTGTAGTTTTTCCTGTAGGCATAACGGGCATGGGTCATCCCAGGTTTTACAAGTTCTTGTTTTATTTACTATTTTCCATTTTACTTTTGGTGTTCTCTTAAATTGTATGGAGCACTGTCTTCTTAAAAATAAAAGCAAAAATACTAAGGAACCCCGGATTATGCACCCAACGTGTTCTTTTCTATTATCTGCATACCTGCGCACTTATATATACATACATATATATATATATATATATATATGTTAAGAAATGGACAAGGTCCGACAATTTATTTATTAAAGACATTTTTATTTATGTTTAACGTTGTTATTTTATAGATACAAGTATTTAAGCAAATGCTCTGTTTAAGATAAACAGTATTAAATAACATTTACCGGCCTGAATGTCCGAGAAATTTTCATAGAAAATATTCGTTCACAGACAGGATTCGAACCTGAATCCTATACGGAACTGTCATATACGCTGACATGCCTTAACCACTCGGACACCATGAACCTGTAAATAAATGTTATTTAATACTGTTTATCTTAAACAGAGCATTTGCTTAAATACTTGTATCTATAAAATAACAACGTTAAACATAAATAAAAAATGTCTTTAATAAATATATATATATATATATATATATATATATATATATATATATATATATATAGAGAGAGAGAGAGAGAGAGAGATCCAAAGGAGAAAGAACATATGGACTAAAAATCCACCGCTAGTATCATTCATTTTTTTTAAAAGTGCTCAATATAAAGTAGGGTCTTCCACCAGCCACCCTCTTTACATAGATCGTAACTACCTCCTCAAGATACTTGATGCAGTCTCCCGTGTTAAGTCTGACCAACAAATTCGGGAATACTTTTCTTCTCAGAACTGTCAGAGTGACTTTTCCAAGCTGTCGTACCATCGTACTCACAATTAGACACAGCCAACGCTTCCCGAAGTCTCTGCACTTTCAGTGGATTAACATCAAAACACTGGTATTGACGCTTCTGGCATGAATGTCAAGTATACCGTTTCTAATTTTCTGACGGAGTGATTTGCGTCATGGTACTCTTTTTCTCACTAACGTTTACCTAATGACCCTACGAAACAGTGCTGTCGACAAAATCAAAAACAAACAACGCCCATGGGCTAAATTATAAAATATTGAAATGCAAATGGTGACAATATACATATCGCCCTCCACCATATACATATCCGGACGCAAATTGAAAAAAATATGCGTGCGCAACTGATGATAACTCGGCTACAGCTCACTGTGTTCATTTCAACGAGGAAATTTTTTAACTGTATTGAGGCACGGCACGTTAACAATTACACATCAATGCAAGCTTCCTGCATTAAATTCATCGTTAAGCCTGTCTTATTTCTTACCTAGATACTAGAGATATTTTGCCGATTTGGATAAAGATACTATAATTTAAACATGGATTTTATAGTAAGACGAACATTTGTTGACCTGTCGAGTGCAGGTTTATGTTGCTGAACATTCACTTATTATTTCGAAAATATGGAAAATATACATGATCACTGGGAAAAAACATGTCAGATCTATCGAAAAATTAGAATTGATTATCGCGCCTGTTAGGAGATTGCCAAAGTTTCTTCCTCATTCACAGTTCTTTTTTGTTTTACATCCGCGTCTTGGATAAGACGATAGGCTACATCCGACTGCAAGACCTTTCATCAGGAGGTTTTTAGGAGCGTAGAACCACCTATTAATTTGTTGTGTTCCCCGGTCCAACCTGATCCGGGGTGGTTACGCCTGCCAGGGTACCAGCTATGGGCAATGATTTAACTCCCCAAAAGGGTTCAAAACACTATGAAAGTATAAAAATAGCGTTTTTAATATCAGCAATAATTTTTTGAAAAAATTATTGCCAGCAATATATTTTTGAAGAAAAAGTATTCCTTGCAACACATTTTTACCAGTAGTACATTTAAAAAAAAAAAAATATTACCATCAATACAATTTTGAAAAAAAAATTATTACCAGCAATATATTTAAAAAAAAATTATTACCAACAATACGTTTTTGTGGAAAAAAATTATTACTAATAATGAAAATTTTTCAACATTAAATATCCCATTGAGATTGATATGCCGTAAACCAAACCAAACCAAACCAAACCAAACCAAACCAAACCAAACCAAACCAAACCAAACCAAACCAAACCAAACCAAACCAAGGTATTTTTTTTTTTTTTTGGAAGATAGTCATTAATTCACGTCTGGTGTTTTGTGTTAAAAGCGTCTTCTTAAAGTGAAATATTCGCGATAAAAATAGAAAAATACTCCCAAGACAATATTTCATCATACCAAATGCATTAAAATATTAATTTTGCACATACTCAGTCGATTAATTGTTGTAGCATATATGTCTCACATTTAAACTCTTGAAAAGTAATTTAAAATATAATTCGGAAAAATGTTAAAAAAAGTTATTAAAAAACGATCACTAAGGTCGAAGCCAACTTCAGATTCACAGAATTTACATTGTCAGTTTCTAGAAATAAATACACGCCAAAATAGCATACAATTTACTTGCAGTTTGCTCTCTTGGGAAATCAGTTCATTCATCGTGAATATGAATGCCGAACTTACACTATTGAGTTATAAAATTTGCACAGGAAATTTCTTCACTCTATAAAATATTTAACACCAGTAAAAACAGGAAGAGGCTAGATAATTCTATTTATGGCTGTAAATATAAATTATGTGTTTTAGCACCAAGTGGAATCATTTCAGGAAACAATAAAATATCCAATTTAATTCCGTTTTTGATATCTGCATAAAACATTAAAAGAATTTATCACGATAATCCACAGCGTGCATCGCTTTGCTGCGAAGGTTGTCCTTTCGATATATTCACTGTTTACTATACGATAGGAAATATTTCGGAAGGAATGTGGCTTAATATGAATAACATAAAATAAAATATTTACTAGTGCAAAAGTATTTTGTACTGATGGTCTACTATACAAATCTTATGATACAACAATACATTGAAACGATGAAAAATTCTTAGAGCAGCTCGAATCAGATTTTACAAAATCTCACGTTATAAGGAAATATTCAAATAATTATTAGAACAATTAACTCAATATACAGAGGCTGCCTAATAATTGTAGGCTTCAACCACTCATATATAATCATAGTAAGAGGGTTAGCTTAGTTGGCGAGCTCGTTTTTACTGATAATTCACCCCATATAGGGCCCAAGGGCTACTCAAGATAGAGGGTAACTCAGTGAGAGTGTAATGAAGATTGAAGAGGGAGGTAAAAAAAGGGACAATGGGCTTGCGACTCTGCATCTATGTGAAAGGGGTTATACTGTGGAAAATATATTATGACGTATAAGTCCGCGTATGAGTTTTTGAACTCTGACAAGTCTGGAATGAGGAAATTGGGCAGATGAAAACAATGCATGGCAAATGGATCAAGTCCTTTTTCTGGAACGGAATAGGAGCCGAGCATACTTTTTTCAGTATCTTTAGCAATGGATCGTATTCTTCTGAGGATTATAGATGACGCTGTGTTTTAAAAATTGTGGAATATATTATTCTTTTTTCACCGATCCATGTTGTATCCGACCGTCCTTAATTATCGTTAGGAACTGTTCTTTACACTCTCCATAGAAATAGATCGTAAATTCAGCATAAATTTATCTACTTGACATTCTGACGAGTATTCTCGTCACATGATTTGTGCGCCGTGCAGTTTCCATTGCCGTGGAGAAATTTTAACCTCTTGCCGACTTGAAATTCAAATTGACTCTGTTAGCGCTCACATCCGCACAAGTAAACTTGGGAGTCGTCTTAATATATATAATCTCCCCCATCTATGAGCTAAGTTATGGAATAGACGGGAATCTCGACCTTTGGGTGGCAACCCACGAAGAGAAGGAATATTTGAATTTCAAACTTTGCAGAAAACAGCAGGGGAAGCGCAATCTCCCTTTTACAAAAATGCATGGAAAATAATAAAAAATAATAATGAAAAATGAATATGCCGAGAAAAAAAAGACACTGTGTTTAATCACCTCGAATATATTTTTCTCTGTTTTACGGATCTGTGGTGTACAATACTCTTCATTAGCCTCTGGAATGTTCTTCATGCTTTTTCACAGGAATAACTCATAAATTAAATTCCAGTGTTTGTTTTTAATCACGCTAGAATATATCTGGCCTTGCAGATGTTCACGTGACAAACCCCCCCCAAAAAAAAACCTTCATCTGCGATGCGTGATGTTTCTAATGAAGTTCGGTGAAAACTACTCAATAGATTGTATAGAGTCATCACTGAGTAACATCACTAATGTTTCTATCAATAACTGGAACATTCAAATTACGATCACCAGTAGGCGGTAAAACTTTTGATTTGGTTCTGGCGGAGTCAAAAATTTAAACAGTTTTACATATCCTACATAAGCAACCAGATGTTTGTATAAATTTATTTCTTGTATACTTAAGTACTGTAAAATAACTTTTATTTGATATAATGTATGAAGCCATATTTTTAATTCGATATATGATTACAAAATTGTGCATGCTTTAATAGTCGAAAAGAAGACACTTGTAACAATAAATTGAAACAATCAAGATTACTTACCGTACACCTCACGTTTATTTCAAAGTAACTAGTATGAACGTTTTTAATAATCAACATAAAAACAATGAAACTACATTTTCAAAAATTTTTACAATATTTAAATTCAAAAGTCATTCCGTTGCAAAGAACTGACAGAAACTGTATTTCTTCGGATCCAAACTATTGTAAAACCATAAATAATCTTGTTACTTGATGGTAGACATGTATAAATGTTCAGGATTACTTTTAAGACTAGGGTAAACACTATTTAATTACCTTAATAAATGTTGATTCTAAAATCGGATATGATGACTTGTAAATACTTCTCATATGTCACAGCCTCTTTTGACAATACTCATTAATAAAATGTTTTTTCTTTGATTGGTACACAAATATTCTAGTTTTAAATAAGGATGTTTTTGTTATATACCGACATTAAATTTGTCGAATAACCTAACATTAATTTCACTATGTTTTTCCCCATCTCTCCCGTATTTTTTGTAACGCGTTCAGAGATGGCTTCATATTCCTAATCAAAGAGCATCTCTCGGTGCCACTTTTCACGAATGGTAAATTCAGTATGCTATTAAGAGAAACACCTATTTAATATACTTATTTAGTCCCTCTGAATAAAAACATAAGTATCTGCCTGAGTTAAATGATATATATAGATCAATTCATGTAAATGAAAACTAACATTGATAGAGTTACTGTGATCATTTTGCTTACACTGAGTGATTTATGTTGCATGTCTGGAAGTTATCTACTTATTAAGAATCTTCACAAATAATCTTTAAACTCATAATTTGACTTAATTTGATTGTTTAACGACAATATCAACTTCGTATTGGTCATTTAATGTCGGAATTTAATTTTATTGGGAGCTTTGTAATACTAAAAATATGGTATATGTTATTCGTAAAAATCTTTGGACTGATGTCTCAGCCAGTAGCTTACAACACTTTTGACTTCATCGACACTTTTAAATCTCGTGCCTCTCGTGAACGCTTTCAAGGGACCAAACAGGTGAATGTCTGAAGGGGCAATGTCTGGGCTTTAAGGGGGATGAGGGAGCAGTTCCCAACCCAGTTCGTTGATGGTCTGCACCGCTTGGGCTGCTGTGTGAGGCCTTGCGTTGTCATGGTGCAAGATGACTGCATCTGACTGATGACACCTGCGTTTGTTTTTTATGTCTTTCTTGACCTGCCTCAGCAGTTCACAGTAGTTCTTCTGCCAGACTGAATTAGGTCATTGACTGAGTCGATCACCTCAGGAGACCTCACTTCTGTAGGCCTCCGAGGCCTGTCTTCATCCTTGTAGACATTTTTCTGGCTGAATCATGTGGCACCATACACGGTTGACATTCTCCTATGAATTTCAACTGGTTTGCACCCTTCAGCAACCAAAAACTTGATAACTGACCGCTGGTCAATCCTAGAGCATGCTTCTTGGTCGGCCATCTTTGTTAATCGCCTAAACTCTCAAATTTTTTTTTTTTTTTTTTTTAGTCTGCAAAAGAAAATAAATCCATGTGAAAAAAAGTAAAACAAAAAAAATAAAAAAAGTAAGGATCTATCTGTATTAGAACTCCTTACACTGAAAAATTCACCTTATTTATTGAATGACCCTCGTATGTCTGTGTTGACCTAATTACTAAAGGAGGTGATATGTGTGTTTTATGTTTTTTTGTTTTGTTGAAGTTGATTTAGTTAAGAAATTTTAGGATATCATATGGATTAAAGTCATGAAAGATTTATTACATGTTGATTGACGGATTGTTTGTATTTTGACTATAAATAGGGAATTGTTGGTATTTTTTTCATATAAAAATTTGTTGCTGTATTTTTATACTTTCATAGTGTTTGTTTATGTTTGTAGGTTCATTAATTGTCTATAGCTGCGACTTTAACTGGTGCTCTCACACCGTGTCAATTTGAACCTTGGAACAACAGCAATTAAAAGGTGGTTCCACGCTCCTCAAAATCTCCAACATCCAGATTAGAGGCCTGGATGGTGGAATTAGTTTATCGGCATACTCAGGACTATCAAGTTCATAATTAGGTGGCGCTAGTAAATTGGTCAGACAAAGAAAACCTACCTAATGTTAGAACGATGATAAGCAATCAGTATTCTTATTTAACAAGTATAAGTTAGACTTACGATTCAAAGTGGGGACCTAAAGTTCAGGAAATTCGAAATATTGCAGACATTTCGAATCAACTAACAACAAACATTATTACTTCTAACACATTTGTTAGAATCATCGCAATGAGCGGTTCAAATATGACAACGTTCACAACGTTCTCTTTGATAAATTAGAACAGGATCTTGACAAAATATCCTGGCTCAGTATCTCCAAATGAAACTGAGAAGATATAGAAAAGCATGAGAAATTGATCCATGCTAATCCCAAGATTATTACTGTAAATCAAACATAGCAAATGCAACCGGAACCTGATCTCAATAGAATCTATATATGAGAATCTTGAAATCTAATCACTATATGAATATCTCATATAAATATCATTGATGGGAACACATATGTACTGAATTATTTATACAACACTTCAGATGTGATTTGAAATCCCTAAATGTTAAGATTATTAGAAGCGCATATAAATATAAATAATAATAATAATAATAATATTAATAATAATAATAATAATATAGACACCAGTAAATCTAACCAGGAAGGTACAAACCTAACAATCTTTCACAGTTTCCAGGAATCCAAGACAATCTAATAAATCTGCACACTGTGACCGCCAATACGGTTTGGCTGGTGGTGAGTCAGCGGTGTTGAGTCAGTACTGATGAAATATCTCCTTCAGACTCATTAAACATTGAAAAATATACATTACTATATCCTTATCAGAATGGGCATCATGCTGGGTGTACTAGGTTTCGCATAATGGTAAATTCAGTATGCTATTAAGAGAAACACCTAATTAATATACTTATTTAGTCCCTCTGAATAAAAACATAGGTATCTGCCTGAGTTAAATGATATATATAGATCAATTCATGTAAATGAAAACTAACATTGATAGAGTTACTGTGATCATTTTGCTTACACTGAGTGATTTATGTTGCATGTCTGGAAGATATCTACTTATTAAGAATCTTCACAAATAATCTTTAAACTCATAATTTGACTTAATTTGATTGTTTAACGACAATATCAACTTCGTATTGGTCATTTAATGTCGGAATTTAATTTTATTGGAAGCTTTGTAATACTAAAAATATGGTATATGTTATTCTTAAAAATCTTTGGACTGATGTCTCAGCCAGTAGCTTACAACACTTTTGACTTCATCGACACTTTTAAACCTCGTGCCTCTCGAGAACGCTTTCAAGGGACCAAACAGGTGAATGTCTGAAGGGGCAATGTTTGGGCTTTAAGGGGGATGAGGGAGCAGTTCCCAGCCCAGCTCGTTGATGGTCTGCACCGCTTGGGCTGCTGTGTGAGGCCTTGCGTTGTCATGGTGCAAGATGACTGCATCTGACTGATGACACCTGCCTTTGTTTTTTATTAAATCAAACATAGCAAATGCAACCGGAACCTGATCTCAATAGAATCTATATATGAGAATCTTGAAATCTAATCACTATATGAATATCTCATATAAATATCATTGATGGGAACACATATGTACTGAATTATTTATACAACACTTCAGATGTGATTTGAACTCCTAAATGTTAAGATTATTAGAAGCGCATATAAATATACATACATACATACATACATACATACATATATATATATATATATATATATATATATATATATATATATATATATATATATATATATAGATGATCGGCCGATCTTGCTACGTTGGTTTCAAACTTTCGGTATCTTCATGCGATTCGAATTAAATAAGATTAAATTGTTTCCTGGTCTAATTCCGCAATGACCAATAACTATATATATATATATGAAGAAAATTTGGAAAAAACAAACAAAAATACTTAAATGCAATTTGTTTTTTTAAAATGAATGAAATGTCGACGTCTGACGTTTCGGTTTAATAAATTTTTCAAGACAATATTCATTAAAATACAATTCAGTTCAATTTGACAAAAACGATGGACATAAAAAACAAGTCTTATCCAAAACAGATAACTGAAAATTTTTTAAAAAGTTTTTTATGTCCATCGTTTTTTGTCAAATTGAACTGAATTGTATTTTAATGAATATTGTCTTGAAAAAGGTTTATTAAACCGAAACGTCCGACGTCGACATTTCATTCATTTTAAACAACATAATTGTATTTAAGGATTTTTGTTTGTTTTTTCCAAATTTTCTTCATTCTGTCGGATTTATATCCATTTACATTTGCTTACATATATATACATATATATATATATATATATATATATATGTGTGTGTGTGTGTGTGTGTGTGTGTGTGTGTGAGTGTGTGTACTCTGCTTGGTTTAAAATAGAAAACATTCATAACAAACAATATCAATACCAATGACAATTGAGATAAATGTACACAAATTCATCCTTGATTTTTACGCATTTACAACAATTAGATCTATATAAGAACAACAACAACAGCAATAATAATAATAATAATAATAATAATAATAATAATAATAATAACATAGACACCAGTAAATCTAACCAGGAAGATACAAACCTAACTCCAGAAAGAGCCAATTGAAATTTCTGTGACGCATAGTGAGGAAAATGGATTTTTCAAAAAGAAAAAATGATGAAGTATGTCTTTCATAGCTTCTGATCTTAAGTGGATCGCATTGTTAACTTGCATATATTTTATTTTGGTGACTTAAGATGGGTTAAAGAAATACCTCGTTCACTGTCTCATCTTTGTTTGTCAGTTGACGGGCTTTCAAAAACAGTGCATCTCTGTTCATGACCGAGATCAATTCGGGAGTATTATAGCTATGTATTGAAGATGTTTTATTACATCTGTAAGATGAGACAACAAAGACAACGTGCGTGTGTTATCAAGATATTCGGATCTCTCTCTATCGGAGAATATCTGACCGGAATTGATAACCTGAAATGAAGGCATTTCTAGCTAGACTCACCTTTCGGGTTTCTGTGTTGACTATCTGAAAATATTCTAATATCGTGCTTATTAGGAATTCAGGACGACTCATCATCGCCAACTCAGTGACATGAAAACTATGAATTTCTTTCATCGACTTTTTAAAAACTAAAAAACGTTATTTATTGGGGATCCCTTTTAAAACATATCTTCATAAAATAGAATAAAAGCATTTCAGTAGGAAACCTTTTAAAAACCGAATAAAAGTAATTTATTAATGGTTATTGTTAATACATGAGTAAAGATTTTCCCTATGGCTAAATCATCTGGTTAATGATACCGGTGTAACCCGAGATACATCTTCTATTCTAAACTTATTAGTGTATTTGGATTTTCAACGGTGTCTTCAGCGCGACGTTTCAAGTCTATGTGCACTTTAACCACTTCTAGATTGGCTGTTGACGAATTGTAGGAATGTTTGTTTACTTCATTGATAATTGCTCCAAACTTTGTATGAATTATTGCATTGCATGTACAGCATTGGTCGCAAATGAAAAATCTTATATTACTGAATCTGTTCATAAACTTATTAAATATAAGTAATTGACCTTTGTGTGCAGGTTTTCTTTTTCCTCTTTGATTAAGAATTTCCATTTTCAGTGTGATGAAAATATTAAAATCAAACACCAGTCAGCCAA